>JZKD02S2392495.1:0-13402 GCA_000966675.3 Picea glauca | reverse complement strand
GTCCTCCTCTCTGAGGTTCTCTGGGATGGTCCATGCCCCTAAGTCCACAGTACTCGACCAGTGTCATGTCATGATGGAAGTCACGACCCAACGCTGCATACTCCCTCTTGTACTCAGCAATGTCTTCTCCCTGAGTGGGCAGCATGTGTGCTAATGGTTGTTGTGTTGTTGTTACTAGTGCCATCTGAAAACTAGGGAACCATGGTCTGGGAATCCTACTCGAAGATGTGTATGTGCGAGTAGGTGTCTGGGGTCTATTGCCTGCCCCCGAGTTCCCCTATGCTGCATGTGGGGCTGGTGTGCCCAGGATGTCCACTATAGCTAATCTATCAACCAACTGTGCCAAAGACTGCGTCATGGTCTGCTGACTGACTACCAAATTGTTGAGTACCTACATGAAGGCTACCTCTGGGTCCATGGGTGCCTTACCAGTGCCCTCTGGCCTCTCGTATCTGTCTCCCCACATCCTCTCTGCCTTCTGGGTCACCCGCTGAACTCATCGATTTTAGTCACAGGATGGCAGGACTTAAGCTCTGATGCCACTGAAATATCCCTGATCCCGCTGATCAAGATATTTGTTACTGATCTAATGTTTTGTCTCGCAGATTTGATACACTGGGGGTTTCTGGATGCATTTTATCTTCAGATCTAATACTCTGGGGGTTTATGAATGCGTTCTAGTTGTGTGTTTGAGATGTTTATGGTTATTGCATGCGCATGTTGTATATTTATGGTTTAAACAGTATATAGAGGATGCATGCGGAAATAAAGAACATCAACTGCCCAATAATATGTATTATGCAACTCAAGCATGGAAATACAATAACATACTGGAAATATAGAGTATAGTCGTCAGTTAGATCTCATGGATCGTCACTGGAATACAAGCAAATAGCATAAAAATACTCGTGATCAAAAGATCAAGGCAGATCTGATGCATGCACGGATAGATCGGCAAAATAGGCTATTCCAGAGAAGTATTGTAACCACTACAAGCTACAAAACGCGTTCGGAAGGTTAGACCCGTTGGAATGAGCTGGAAATTGTCCCAATACAAGCGCCCTAGCCTCTAGACTGAAATGGATGAGTGTCGAATGTCAGATCTGGTCTCTGAGGCACTGGATCTCGACCCTTGGGGGATTTGCGCACCTCTTGGGACACTGAATGCGCCCCAAATGATTCCACCAACGGAATCAGCTACTATAGGACTCAAAATGATCGTCTCGCCAAATGCGGAACTGGGTTGGGAGGGTTTCCCTGGATCTTCTCTCATTCTCCGTCTACAACCTCAAATGTCCTGTCGGAAGCACCGCGCCCTAAATGGCTGGATGATGCGCCCTGCAAGATTCCACCGTCAGAATCTAATGGAAAGTGGCTCAATCTAAGCACCCTGGCTGGATCTCAACTGGGTTGGAAGGAAAATGCAATCTGAGCTCGGACCTCGTGCAGCTCCACAAACCCTCAATCTGACTTCGCCCTCACTGGCTGAGTTGCGCACACTGCAACTGGATACTCCTGAATAGCACGGTGAAATACCTAGATGGTATCTCCGATGGGCTAGGGTGTGTCTCTCAATACTGAAACCAATCAATGGTGGTAGTTTCCTCCAGAAATCCACAAAACAGTAAAGTCGACTATATTCCTCCTCTGGGAACTCTCAACATCAAATCATAACAATGCATACTGAATTAGGTTGCTTTACCCTTCCTTTATAGCTTCCTGAAACCCTAATTCGTTGTTGACCTTTTCCCTCCAAGTGAATTTTACTTTATTTTATTATTCCTTGATTAAATCACTTAATTAATTAATTAATTAACCATTTTGCCTCTAAAAAGTGATTTATCCATCCTAATTGCTTCTCCGACCACTGAAAGTTACTTCTCATCATCTTATCCTGTTATGCTCTTCCTCCCGATTCCGATGAGCTATTACACTAAGAGGATTCTCCAAGTAATATGCCCATTATGACGTTCTTAGTGAATTTAATTAAGATATGACCCATAATAACTCAAAATTACGAAAATCATCGAAATGCAATGGAACCAAAGCCCAGTTGTGCGGAATGGATCATGATGATGAACGATACAATTCAGGCCCAAATAAACCCCTCAATATCTCTCGAACTCTCTGTCACCCCTATCTAGCTATTCGGTTAGGCATAACATTCTAAAATGTTGTAATGTTATAATGTCCCAAAATGGGGACATTACACTGCGTGGGATAATAATGTAATGGGTCTGCATGGATCATAATTAGGTCAGTTGCCTTAGGACTTCATCATTAGAGGAGTTCCTTTCACTGAGTGTTTTTTTTCCTCAGGTTATTAATTTGGCCTAACCAGCCTTATTAATTTCCCTTGAGTTTTTCACGCCCACAAATAATTCCTCCAAAGTGGTGAGAGGCGTTCTAATGGTCTATCCCTCTGGTAGCTAGTGTCTAGGAATGTTGTAAAGGACAATGCAAGATATCTCCTAATTTTTTGCGGAATTTCGTCGAGTCTAGATAGGATTTTTTTAATTTATTAAAATTGCCTAAGTATGGGTAATTTTAATTATTTTTTGATGAAAAATGTAAAAACTAGGTCCTTGGGCTTTTGATAGGAGTATTTGTGCTCAAAAGAAATGGAATGAGACCCCCTACACCCTTGGACCAAGTTTCAGCTCAATTGGACAAGTTTTGCTAGGTGTTTGTCCACGAGGAGTCTTAGTCAGTCCAAAACAGCTATTTAATTGCTTGTCTTAACATAGTCAAAATGTCAAATTTTGTAATTTTGAGATAAATGGTTAGAGAGAAGGTGGGAGATGATGCCTAAACCTTAGACTAGACTATCCTGACCCTTTTTTCACCCTCACAACCCCCTCTTACCTAGCCACTACCACTTCAAATTATCCCCCCTAGGGAAGTTGTGCCCCCCTCCTTAAGCAAACCTTAGAAAATCAAGAATGAATGGGTGTGGGGCCCTCTCTCCCCTAGTGCACCTCCCTAGTGCCTCCACCTCACCCTTTAGGCATGGCTAATGGGTGACAACTGATCCCCCACTCACAATCCAAAACCCTAACCCTAGTGCGCCTCCCTAGTGCCTCCACGTCACCCTTTAGGCATGGCTAATGGGTGACAACTCATACCCCACTCACAATCCAAAACCCTAACCCTAGAGTTGTGCCCCCCTCCTTGAGATGCTCACTTTTGCTCATGATTTTACACTTGGAAAAGATCCAAGAGGGGTAGCTTTGCCTTCCCAAGTATAAATAAAGGCCCTCTCTCCCTCGTTTCTTACCAATTCTCAGAGTATTGTTACTATGTCCAAATCTCTCCCACTCATCTCCCACTCTCATCTCTTTCTTCCTCATTTATTCTTGTAATTTCTTGCTACAAGTATTTGCATGCACTCTTTGGAATAAAGAAAAGTTTTGGAGGGAATTTCATGGTGCATTGGGAGTCTTCTTGATGCTCCTCTTGGTCTTTGTCTGAGGTGATATTGCTGCCATATTTTTCTTGTGGGTTTTCTTGCTTTCAAATCTAATCCAGGAGATCCCAAGCAAAGTATTTTGTTTGGTTAAGTTTATGGTAGTATTATTGTAGACTTAGTGAGTTGTTTGTATGGTATTGGAAAGTATTTTGCAATTTTCATTTCATGTGCTCACCTCCTTATTGTTTTGTAGCAAGATCTCACTCATTTGCGGGTCACTAAGGGTTTGGAGAAGCAATTTTCAGATTTGGGAAATTGTTTGTTCAATTAAGGGATTCCTCCAATAATTTTCTGTTCTAACTTCTATCATTCTTTGAGGATTTGTGGTTGTTTTTCAGTTCTAAAATAGGTCTAAAATCATATTATACATTCAGATTTTTATAGTAAAAAATTATGTTTTCACTAACAGAAATTTTTTGAGTTGTTTTGTACATTTTACAGCATTTCCAACAAGCTTTTGCTTGTTGATTTTTGCAGATTCTCGCTAGGACAAGGGCAGGTGCTGCTCATTTTGGGTCACAAAACACTCAAAAAGAGCCTCCAATAGTTGGGTAACATAATACCCTATTCTCTCATCTTTCTTTAGCATTGTAAGCAAGCCCAAGGGAGTCCCAAAAGGGCTTGCATTCCTCCTCTTTTAATTTTCTACAATTTAATTTATTTGTTTTACCTACATCTTGGAGTGTGTTTGGCCCAGCCAACCCCCAAAACTGTAAGGCTAGGTCGCAGGTTTATTTTCTATAATTTCATTTATTTTTTTGCCCCACTTGTCATTAGGACATGGTTGAGAGGCTAGGTTTATTTCCAAGTATTTTCTTCTCAAGCTATTGAACCCACTTGTGCACCAAAACCGGAAGGCTTTGTCCTCCATCTTGTGCACTTGCTTGAGGTTGCTAGTTTAAGTTTCTTTCAAGTAATTTTAATTTTAATTGTTTTCCTACACCTTGGAGTGTGTTTGGCTTTGCCAACCCCCAAAATCGTAAGGCTAGATTAGTTTATGGTTGCTTTCTTTTACATGCTTAATAATGATCTAAATCTAAATAAAGAAGTAATCATGTGCTAGTTTAGGCCCATGGAGGCATGGTGATTCAATTTGCTTATCTTGTTCACATTTGTTATCTATCTTCATTTTGAGCATTTCAAGCACACTTTCCTTTTGCAATTTACTTTCCAAGTACCTTTTTAATTGCAAGTCATTTAAGTTTTAAGTACATTTGCGTAATGGTCTAAATCGTTAATGTACTTTACTTCCATCTCTTGCAACCTTGTATGATCTTTTGGTTTATGGGAAACACTTAATTTCTCTTGCAATTTAATTTGCGTACTTTACTTTCCTTGCATTATCTTTCTAGTACTTGGTATCTTGCAAGCACATCTTGCACAACAACACACTTTGCATTCACCTTAACTTAATCTAAACTAACTTGATTTACCTTAGTCTCCTAGGATCTAAAATCAACTAGCTTAATAGGTCACCTTTTACTGTCCCAACTTTTCCGTCAAAACGAGAATTTAAGGAAGAAACAGGAGGTGCTAGATCGGGGACGATCTCACGGTGCTTGGCATCCTTCCTGTGGAGTACTTCTATTCTTAGGTTGACCTGTGGATCTAGGGTGTGGCCTTGTTTGCCTCACTTATTGAGCACCCAGCAACTCTTTTGGTACAAGCGGGAGGAGTTCTTGGGTTGTCTAGATCGAGGACGATCTCACGGTGCTTGGCATCCTTCCTGTGGAGTACTTCTATTCTTAGGTTGACCTGTGGATCTAGGGTGTGGGCTCGTTTGCCTCACTTATTGAGCACCCAGCAACTCTTTTGGTACAAGCGGGGGGAGTTCTTGGGTTGTCACTTAGTCTAGGATTCACTTCTAACTTGATAAAATTAATAATCCTAAAATCAATCCACTCAACCTTGGGCATCTTGTTGGACATATCTTTATGGTTCATGCTTTAGTATACATTGCAAGCTCTTAATTCTTTATCTTTCATGCAATTTACTTTTAAGCATTGTGGATTGGACTAAGTAGTTGAAAAGTTGCGCTTTAGCCCTTGGAGGCCTCTTGTTCATGCTTTAATTTTGAGTTAAGCTAATCTTTTGATGTGATTGGACTCCCTCATTGAAGTTGCGCATCCCTTGGAGGCTTCTTCTTTGTTGGAGCTTGTGGTTGTGTATGCCATTGAAGGCTTCTCCTTGAGTTGTGCATCCCTTGGAGGCACTCTTGTTGGGTAAGTTGGCTTGTGTGTTGTGGTTGTATCTCCTTTGAGCACATCTCTTTTCCCTGCACATTAAGTCTTTTAACAAGTTAGTCAATTGGTTAGTTATATTACTTGTATCATTTATATATCTTGTATTTCATTGTTGTATCATTCATATGTAACTTTGTGGATAGTTAGTTCTTGTATTCTTTTGTATCTAGTCTAATCTTGTAATTTTGTATTTAGCTTTCTTTTGTAACCTTTTGTTGTAATCTTTGTAAAACAAAACTCCCTTAAACATAGTTGACCCCTTACCCAATCTTAAGCACTAGTCTTAGTAGACTCAGGGTAAGGACTTGTTTTGCATTGAAAGAGTTGCACTTTGCATTGTTGCTTTTGCATGTAGGTTAGATTCCCCCAAACCTTAATCAACTAAAATCAACTCCTAGAATTCAACTTTTAACTTCATCTAGTAACTAGGATCCACCCCCCTTGGCTTCCCTAGGAGTAAGCCTAGACGGAAGAGGTTCAAGTCGAGGTGACAGTGGGCTTTGAACCTAGGCATTGTGCCTCCAAGGACACACTAAGTGAGTTGGACTTAGCTCACGTTTGCAAGTGTGTATAAGGACGGCAACACACCTCATCACCCATTGTTGATGTTTTGGTAGCTGGGGGAGGTATTAACCTCCACATGTAACCTATGACTTAGAATAGAATATTTCGGAAGCAAGTGAACCATTAAACAGATGTGTGGAAACCCTAGAAGACAACTCGGCCTAGCAAAATAAATAATATTAGAATATTATTTTCCAAAAAGACAAGTCGACTCCATAGGAAAAAGATAAACAGAAAATATAATTACCAAAAAGTCAGGTCGACCCAGCCAGAAAAATCATTGGACAAATTAATATAAATAGAGGACGTTTTAGCTCATTTGGATACCCAGTCAGAGCGCAAGTCTTGTGGAGAGTTGCAGTTGAAGTTGCAACTACAGCTGCAAGGAGGAATAAGGGCATATGGTCATCTCTTGGTCTTGGTCTCTCTCTCTAGCGTTATCAAGTGATATTTTTGGAGATTCTCTTGATGATATTCTTGCTAAGTATGGCGCAAATTTGAGAGAGTAGTGCAGCTGCAACTGCTGCAGTTGTGTATGGTACTTGTTATGTGGATATGGAGACTCTCTCGTGCGCTACCATTGGAAAAGGAGCGCTCTACTTGTCTTGAGTTGTTGTTGTAGTTAGCAGCTAGGGTTTATTTGTTGGTTCTAGAGTAGGCTTGCCGAAATTATTCTAAGTAAAGGTTAGTGTGCTCAGGGGTGGCATATATGTAAATGCCTATGGTTGGGTGACAATGATGTGACATTGTTTATGGTTAAAGTTTTAAACGAGCATACCAAAATTTAAACATGCTATCAGAGCTAGTTTCCTTCGTAACAGTCTAACCGTTGGAACGAAGATCCTCAGTTTGCCCCATTGTCAAGCTCATTGAGCACTTACTGAACTCACTAAGAAGGTCACCTAAGTAGGGCACATCTTTTCCCTGGATCACATCAGTAAATTTCTAAAGTTGAGAAATTAGGGTTTCCGCATAGAACCCTAGGTTTGCAATTGCAGTTGCAGTGCCATTTCCTTCATGCCAGTTGCTTCATGCCAGTTGCGGCACTAGTTACAGTGCCAGTTGCAATGACAATTGCAGCACCAGTTGCAGTGCCAATTGCCTCACTAGTTGCAGTACCAGTTGTAGTGAAAGTTTCTATGAAGTGTTGGGACTAATTTTTGGGTGTCCTAGTGCGCCTTACCCTAGCGCATCTCCAGCGACCTTTAGATTACAAATTGGAGCACCTTTGAAGTTTTAAGGTTCATCATTGCTTGTCGCTGCTGCCGGATGGTGCCACTACCTGCCAATGTTGTCGGAGGTATGTACTTATATATGTTTAAATTGTATCACTATTTTGAGTGTGATTGAAGGAGAAGGGATCTCTAGTCCAAGCAACAATCGTAGATCCAACACATTCAGAGGAACAACGCACTCCAGGTTTGATTGTTTTCATATGCCTCTAGTTGTAATGGCATTATTGTGACCTTATGAACATCTAGTTGTATTTTGATCTATTGAAGGTATGATTATAATACTAACCTCTATTCAAAATTAAAGTTAGAAACTAACTTTAGTCAAACTATTAGATTGATTAAGGTTGAGATTTTAGAGTTTATTTGCATTATATTCTCTAACTCAGATTTCTGTCAAGAAAGGATATTGTCTTAGTACAGGGGACAAGTTGAAGAGAATGCTTGTCATCCTGATTGAAGGAGACTCGGAAGAAAAGAAACAACACTCGTTCTTGAAGATAAGACTCCAGGTTAAAGGTTTGATTGATTAAATTAATAAGTTTCCAATTTGCACATATCAAGTTTGAAAATTGTTGCATTACTAGTTGTGACAGCAATCCTTGAAAGGTTCTATTACTGCTAGATACAATGAATACTTGGCAGCATTTGACTACTATTGATATAAATGCTTATTGTACTTGTTTGCAAGACGAACTAACATCTCCTCTAGGAGATACTTCTTGTTTTGCTTCCAGGCAGGTCAACTTGGTAATAATATGATGATTACCATGAGATTGTCTTTTATTCTTGATGAAAATGCTATTATACTTTTTGCTCTTGTTCCTCTTGTCTCGGGCAGGTTATTTTATAAATTCCATGGAGGTTACCATGGAGGAATGATTGATTACAACACTAGAAGAGTGTTGTTCCTATTTCTTATTATTGTATTTTTATTTTGGCTCATGTTCCAGGAAGGTCACAAGCAATAGATCTGAGAAGGAGCTACTGTGATTATTATTCTCGTTCTTGTTTTTATTATTATAAGAGTATTATTCTTGTCCATTGTTTTCCCCTTTGTTGTCCTTGTTCCGGGCAGGTCACATGTGATAACTCTGAGGGAAGTTATAGTGACGATTGTCGGAGACAACATATTAGATGGTATCTAGTTTGAGACATGGAGCAGACTATCCAGATAAGAAGTTGTATAGACGACCGTATACATGCATGTACCAAAGAAGAAGAAGACGAAGAAAGGTACTTTTGCGAGATACAGAGTATCTCATATGGAGATTGATTGTAAGGAGCAGAGGGCTCCAAAGATGACCGAAAAAATCCCTCTAGTGCAGTTGATCACTCTTCAGATCATCAGGAAGAGTTAGTAGAGCCAGAAGGGCCTACCCAGAATCATTGCAGTAACCAAGAAGAGACCAGCATGGTCCCGTGACATTTTGCAGGATGCAAAGCCATATAGCATTGGTGAGCCATATCATGAGAAGCAGATGGCTCCACCAGTGCTCGGGTAGGAGGCCCCACTAAGTACCAGCTCAGAAGGAGCTAGAGTTCAGAGGGAGTCGGCCCTCACGATCCAGTAAGGAGGAGCAGCCTCCCCGGGACCATCCATAGGAGACTTCAAGGGAAATCATCACATATAGAGGGAGTAGATGGCTGTGAAGATTATAGTGACTCAAAGTGAGCTTGATCTTAGCAAGAGTCAGTGGCTTAAAGACTTTCATTTAGAAAGTATTCCTCCTCAGATTCAGATGGGAGAGAGAGACGTCTTCCAAGACTAATAGACAAGTGCCATGAGTTGAGGAGGCTAGATCGAAGCTTCAAAGGCTTCAAGGAGATATGAGACCTCCTAAGAAGATTCCCTAGTTTCAGTGACAGGAGAGGAAGCCAGTCAGAAGGACTGGAATATGGATCTTTTGAATTGAGACCAGAAGGGAAGTTAGCGGTGACTTCCAAATTGATCTACAAGATCCAACATGTTGTTGATGGCATCATAGAGATTTACAAAGCCTGATTTGTGTCCAGAGGATTCTCCCAGCAAGAGGGAGAAGAGTTGATGAGACACTTGCTCCAGAAGTCAGAAGAAGTATACATAGAGCAACCATAAGATACATAAGGAGGAGTCTCATATCTACAGATTGAAGAAGATTTTTTACGGGCCTAAGCAGGCACCCAAGGCATGATGTGCCAGATGAGACAGTTTCCTAATGAGCTTGGGCTTTACCAAGAGTATGTGGCAGCATGTTCAGCTTATGGCGAAGCAATGTGGCTTTGGAAGTTGATTACAGGATTGTTTGATCTCGAGTTGGAGGCGACCTGTATCTTTTGTGACAACCAGAGTTGCATAAAGTTGTCAGAGAACCTAGTGTTCCATGACAGGTCCAAGCATATCGAGATCAAGTACCATTATATCTGAGAAATGGTACAAAAGGGAGCAGTGAAGCTCCAATATATTGCTACCAATGAACATGTAGCAGATATGTTGACCAAGCCTCTATCATGGACAAGCTTGGAGTGGTCCAGATAGATTTCTCCAGTAGTGGGAAGTAATGTTTTTTCTCCAGTAGTGAGAATTGATGTGATCTCCAGTAGTGGGAGCTACCCCAGCACAGGTTGGTATGCTACTCCAACGCAAGATGGTATATTACCCTAGCGCAGGTTGGTATGTTACTCCAACACATGCTGGTATATTACCCAAAGCGCGGGTTGGTATGCTACTCCAACGCAGGCTGGTATATTACCCCAGCGCAGGTTGGTATGCTACTCCAATGCAGGTTGGTATGTTACCCCAGCGCAGGTTGGTATGCTACTCCAACAAAAGCTAGTACACTACTTCAGTGAAAGTGCAAAACTTCTTATGATGGCTAATGTGCATTTATGATGGTGATACTTGTTACATGATCTGTTTGATCATATGATAGCCTGTGTGGCTATGGTAATGCTACCTGTAGACTGGTCTACAAGACCATGTGAGTCTTTCCCATGCCATGTGAGATGGATGGATGTGTTTGAGACCACTACATAAAGAACATCTTAGTTAATACCTCCCTAGCTAAGAGGGTGTGTTGATGTTTTGGTAGTTGCGGGAGGTATTAACCTCCACGTGTAACCTATGACTTAGAATAGAATATTCTAGAAGTAAGTGAACCATTAAACAAATGTGTGGAAACCCTAGAAGACGAGTCGGCCTAGCAAAATAAATAATATTAGAATATTGTCTTCCAAAAAGACAAGTCAACTTCATAGGAAAAAGATAAACAGAAAATATAATTACCAGAAGTCAGGTCGGCTCAGCTAGAAAAATCATTGGACAGATTAATATTAAATAGAGGATGTTTTAGCTCATTTGGATACCCAGTCAGAGTGCAATTCTTGTAGAGAGATGCAGTTGCATCTACAACTGCAGCTGCAAGGAGGAATAAGGGCGTATGGTCATCTCTTGGTCTTGGTCTCTCTCTAGCGCTATCAAGTGATATTCTTGGTGATTCTCTTGGGGATATTCTTGCTAAGTATGGCGCAAGTTTGAGAGAGTAGTGCAGTTGCAGCTACTGCAGTTGTGTATGGTACTTGTTCTGTGGATATGGAGACTCTCTCTCTTGTGTGTTGCCATTGGAGGAGCGCTCTACTTGTCTTGATTTTTTGCTGCAGTTAGCAGCTAGGTTTTATCTGTTGGTTCTGGAGTAGGCTTGCCGAAATTATTCTAAGTAAAGGTTAGTGTGCTCGGGGGTGGCATATGTAAATGCCTATGGTTGGGTGACAATGATGTGACATTGTCTATGGTTAAACGAGCATACCAAAATTTTAACACCCATTACATAACCTTGAGAGGCCATCCTAGGGAGCATCTCCTCCTTAAGGGTTTTGGTCTACCCAATAGGAATTTTATGACACCCCTCCCATACTTAAACTTGGTCAATTGTATAGGGTCTTTGAGCATTTGTTTAATTTGATGAGGTAGTTTTGATGCACATGCTTAGGTGCCTTGCTTATTAGATGTGGTTTACACTTGTCACAATATCTTTGACTTGAGATCTTTGGAGGGCATACCCTTTTGTTTTGAAAGACCTTGCTTGGTGGCTAGTTTTGGGAGAACAAGCCTAGCTTGGCCTTCCATGGGGCAAGGAGCCCACAAGTTGGATGTTGTAGGCCCATGCACCGGATCATAGAAACATGCCTTTGAAGTTTGGAGGCTTACAATGCATCATGGAGGACCTTACCCAGCCCCTATCACCCAAACGACTTTCCTAGGAGAGGCAAAACGTCACCTTTTGAAGCTTGACGTCATGCTTGAGGGGGTTTGGTGGTGATGGAGTTATTGCACATTGACACTTGGCATATTTTGACCGAAGGAGACATGGATTGACCCTAGCACATGATGAGGAGGCTCGAGGAGCCCCAACGACCTCCATTTTATCCTCCAGCGATTTGCTAAAAGTGTCAAAACATCCCCTAAAGGGATGACGTCATCTTATTTTATGGCTTTCCTTGTGCAAATTTAAAATTTAAATGAATTATTTAATATTATTTGTGTAAAGGGGCAAGATTAGGGTTGTTGACCCCTATCTTGTGGTTTACCCTAAAATTATGTGGACAAACATGTTGAATTTTCGTTAATTACGTTAACATTAGATTTGCCATAGCAATTTAAAATTCTTTTGCATGCTCATTTCTCCATAGGAGATGTTGCACCATCGCCACCCAACCATAGGCACCTACTCATGCCACCCCTGAGCATAACATATACATCCTGGGAAACCCTTCTACACAAGGGGAGAAAACCCAGCAACCTTCATATAGAGAATATCCTTGTCAAGACAAAATAACCAAGAACAAGCTCTATCCACTAGAGAAAACCAACAAGAAAGAATCCAACAACATAGATACAACACACCCTAGCCAGAGCACTATGGTGTCTAGCCTCCACTAGGACACCACCAAGAGATAACCAACTATGCAGTTGCAGTTGACTCTAGCCAGAGCACTAGAGTGGTTGACCTCCACCAACACATCACCAAGACCAAAAGAGATAGACCCTCCATATGTGCCCTTCTTCCTTCTACAACTGCAGCTCTCTCCACCAAACTTGCGCTATAGATGAGTGAGAGAGTGTTCCAAATGAGGAAGGTGTCACTCTTATTTATACTAATCTGTCCAGTGACTTTTTTGGCAGGGCCGACCTGACTTTTTGGAAAATATATTTTTTGTTTATCTTTTTCTGGAGCCGACTTTACTACTGGAGCAATATAATTCTTCTTTATTATTTTCTGTGAGGCCGACTTCTCTTCTGGGATCTTCTTTAACTTCCAATGGCTTTCCTTTAACGTCTTGGAAACTTCATCTATAAGAAAAGGTTATCCCGGAGGTGAGTACCTCCCGCAGCTACCAGAAACATCAGCACTCCCTCTTAGCCAGTGAGGTATTTTTCATAATGTTTTTCCTTTGGTCCTCATAACCTTGCAGGCTATGCCATGGTCACACAGACCATGCTACTGGTAGCATCAGCACATTGCACATGGATACCAACACCACTAGAATACACTAGGATCTACTCACCCATAGTGTGGCACTAGGACCTACTTGCCCGTAGTGTGGCACTAGGACCTACTCGCACGTAGTGCATCGTCAAGGACCTACTCGCCCATGACGTGTCCACTTGGTTTACTCCCAAGGGACGTGTCCACATGGTCTACTCCCAAGGGGCGTTAGGCACCAACCTGTTGTCGCCCTTATGCACACTTGCAAACGTGAGCTAAGTCCGGCTCACTTAGTGTGCCCTCGGAGACACAACGTCTAAGTTCTTGCCCACACTGTCACCTTGACAAGAACTTCTTCCGTCTAGGCTTACTCCTAGGGAAGCCAAGGGGGGTTGTCCCTAAGTTACTAGGTTAATTTTATTAACAATG
>JZKD02S2392483.1:322721-359912 GCA_000966675.3 Picea glauca | reverse complement strand
TGATGAGCTATCTGGACTATTCTTCTCAAGCAAGGAAGAATAATTGTCCTGATTTCTGAGCCTGGACCATTCCCCACCCTGGGCCATTCCTCCGACACTAAACAAAGTGCAACCTAGAGAGAATGAGTCTTCCCTAAGGAATGTATGTCCGTGATTACTAAACCTGGACCATTCCCCACCCTGGGCCATTCCTTTGCCACTAAACAAAGTGAAACCTGGAGAGAATGAATATGCCCTAAGGAATGACTGCCTGAACCATTTCCTAAGGAAATGATTGTCCTGCACCAACCTCCAAAACGGACCATTCTCTATGTTAACCACAATGGAAAATTGTTATCCGACGAAGTGGGCCAGTCTTCTTGAGTAACCCTCAAGAAGAGAGACTACCCTAGACCATTCCCCATTTTAACCACAATGGGAAATCACTGTCTATGGTACATCAACAATCCATCGAACCATTTTCATTACAAAAATGATTGTTCAATCTAGACCATTTTCCGAATTGGAAAATGCCTGTCCGTCAGAAATCTCAAACTACTTTCCGAACTGGAAAGGAACTGCTCATCCTGGACCGTTTTTGAACTGAAAAATGACTATCCATCAATCAATAACACATCAGTGCTCCCCCCCAACCTGGGAGTCATCTCTTCCTTTTTCAATAAGGAAGTCATCTCCATGAGCTCCATCTTGAGTACGCAAACTCTTTCATCTTGGACAGAAGATTTATCAAAATGTCTTCTTATCTGCTCATTTGTGGAGATACGTATTGGAGAACCACTTTCTCCATTTTGGACTTCATCACAGATAATGTAATGCTTGATTTCAAATGTACTTCAGTCTAGAATACTGGTTTTCTATGAAGGCTTCATATAGCTTTGATCAATAAAGTATATCATTGTTGGATTCCTCTTTGGTTCCTGTGAGCTCACAACATCGTGGCAAGGGTCAAACTGGAACATATCCATGTGGCACTTCTTCTGTCATCATGAGATCTTTGTCATGGATTGGAAATCCATCATCTTGATCTTCTGAGGAATCATTCTGATACAATATCTCTATTATAGAAAATCTTCACCACGCTTATGTTGTGCATTGGAGGTTCTCCACCAAGTTGTCTTCTTCCATCTGCATACAAGGGTCTCTTTTTGGTATGCCTCAAATCCTTGCGGTTTCTCTTCATTGCTCTATAGAATAGTCTCTGCATTCATATGATGTAGAACTCCAACCCATGGATATCGCGGATGATATAATGACTCATGTAGAGGTATGTCTGGTTTACTGGAACAAGTAGTCATCATAGCCTTCTGCCTCCATCTAGGAGAACCTCTAGTTTTGGATTTTGCAATTCTTGCATTCATATACAATGTTCTTCATCACAACTTTCAGTTCCTTTTCTTGATTTCTTTTAGTGAGTTCATATCAGGCTGGTAATCTTATGATTCTTGATACAATGACTGGTTGTTATGGATTCTCTTTATTTATTGGAATCTTCATGTTCTTCCTCATGTTTTTCTTTACCTCTTGGGTCCATGGAGTTTCTTATAGATTCCATACCCTAATAATTCCACTTCTTCCTTTCATCATAGGATCACGGACGTGGATGGACAACCATGGATACTTTAAGGCTTCTCTTCGAAGAAGACTTCTTCTAAGGTCGAACTGAACACGTATTGCCTTTCATGGATGCTAACATGGATATATACTTCATCATCTTCAATGGATCATAGGATTAGCTCCCTCCTAATCCTTGCTTCATGTATGAGTGCATGTTTTTCTTTTGGAAATATATAATCGACTCCCTCCATCTAACAAAGTCCAAGCTTTCGTCAGCATCCTTATTGTCTTCTGCAAAGTGTCATAAGTCTTTCTCCAATTTCTTCTTGATTGCTAACTTCTTTCTGTCTTTGCTTCTTCTAAGTTTCTTCAAGATTGATTTTGATTTTGGCTTATCTTGTGAAAGCTTCCACATGATTTGTTTCATGTATTTCATCCTTTCATGTGTATTATCTAACTTGTATAATGATAGCAATCCTTATCTCATTTCTTCTTCCATAGGTATAGTTCTTCTTATAACATATTATCTTCTAAGAGATAGATATACAAGATATTTAAAGAGACTATGCAAACAAGATATATACAAGAACTAAGAAGAGTATTGTTACCTTGTCTTTAGAAGAAGAAGAAGTCTGATTTATTCTGCTTGGTCTTCTTTGTAGGTTCCTTTTCTTTGGCAACTGATGCTTTGTGTGTCCCCTTCATTTTCTTTAGCTTGAGACAATAATTCTTGTAGCGACCATACTTTAGACATTTGAAGCATTGTATTTCTGACATGTCTTTCTCTTGATTTGGCTTCTTCCTTGAACCAAACTTCCTTTTGTTCCTAAAATTCTTGAATCTTGTTGTAAAGGCTTGATCATCGTACTTATTTTGGGGTTTCTCTTTTGCACTGATCCTTGATTCTTCTTGAGCACAACAAGTCCAAAGTTCTTCAAATGTAGGATACTCTTTCCTTGTGTTCATGCTTGCAGAAAATGCATCCCATGTCTTGGGAAGACCATTGCGTACCATGTTTACCAATTCCTTCTCCGAAATGATCTCTTCAATAACTTGCAATTGATCTCTTAATTGTGATATTCTCACAAGGTATGATGTTATGTTGCCATCATCATTCATCTTCATGTCACGGAGCTCATTCTTTAGACTCATTACTTGTTCAATGTTTCTATCTTAGAAGAGGTTTGTTAGGGCATCATACATCTTCTTTGATGAGCCAAGATGGGTTATGTAAGGTATCAAGTGGTATTTTGTAGAGTCCACTATGATACTCATGCCATTGATGTCACCATCTTTGAACTTTTCCATAACTGCAACATTCTGTGTTTCTTTCTCTTTTCCTTCTTCAAACTCTGGTTTCACGATCTTTCCTTTCACAATATCCATCACTTTATTCTTGGCAAGGATGAGGTCAATCGTTGTCTTCCACGCTCTGAAGTTATAAGTTCCATCTAACTTGTTTTCTGACTTCATGGAGTAGGTCATGGCTTCTTTGACTTGGTCAACCCTAGATTTGACCAAAAACTCAAACTTGACGTCTTGGCTTGCTGAGAGTACTAGGAGATGTGCTAGGCTAGGGTGCACTGGTCTATCTAGAAATTAGATAAATCCCTTCACTTAATGTGCCTCAATGAGAGGATTAGGGTTTCTACAACTGCACCTGATAGTAACCCTAGTGGTAGTGCTTTGGTGATTGCTCCTGCTAGAAACCCTAGAGGCAATACTTCAACGAGCTTAATATCCTTTTGGCTATGCTCCCTTCTAGTGGTTATATTGAATGAAGGAGGTGTGGGACCATAACCTGTTAGAATATAATGGATGTGCTCATTTTACCATCGACAATATCACTATTTTCACCCAACCATAGGCCGAATCCATCCTCTGAGCACCTTAACCTTGACAGAGAATCACTCTAAAAGAAAACCCTGGGCTAGATAGCCAAACAAAGGGTAGTGTACCTTTCCCCAAGGATAGCGCACCAAACAAGAGATGATCAGATAGTCCAAAACATAACCAAGAGATAGTCCAAGCCAAAATGTAATCTGCTAGCTGCAACAGCTACAACGACAACTCTCCTCCAAACTTGCGCACAAACTAGGTAACTGCAGTGTGCACAAGTGTTGCTCTGCAATTCTGAAAATGCCTTCCAGAATGAAGACTGGCCTCCTGTATTTATACTAATTCTGGCTAACTACCTAGGTCGACTTCTCATTTTGGGTGTCAAATTACTTAGTATATAATATTTCTTCTAGCCGACGTCTTCTCTTGGAAGCTAATAGCCTAATAGAAATTATCCTCTTGAGCTTACTTGTCTTCTAGGGTTATTAGCCAACTCATTAGGGTTTCTTCTTGCTTCCCATAATATTCTATTCTCGTCAAGTTTACACATGGAGGTAAATACCTCCTGCAGCTACCACAATATCAACACGTTGATCAATGATCGAGATCACATCCTAGATGTACTCTGATCAATGGTCGATATATTTCAAAATTTCGGTCCAACGTCCAAGGTTAAAATGCAGTTCTAAGACATGGTTCACCCAAGTTCCTGCATTATGTCCCACCAACCATATACTTGTTTCCATTCATAGGCTGACACATATCAACTTATAGACACATTAGTGTTCTAGGTCACCTTGGTACATCATGGTGATGTTACCTCCCCCCCAAATATCACTTAAACAAGACCAAAATTACTTATGACAGATGTTAATTATGGGTTAATCCCTGGTTAACGATCTTGATTAGCTTTGGTACATTCTCTATAGGCATGGTAAACTTATTTGATAAAGTGTCTAGATCCATTAGCTCCATTGATCCAACGATTGTGATTCCTTTGAGCTCAAAACATAGTTTTTCATCTGATTCAAAACTTAGACATTTCAAGGTTTTTTCTTTGGTCTCTTTCCCTTACATTCAACTCTTAACTTATACTCCCAGTTTCCATTCACGGATTTCCCATCACGATAATGAATATGTTTTTGTATAGATATATAGATATATATATATAGATAGAGAGAGAGAGAGAAAGAGAGAGAGAGAGAGAGAGAGAGGGAGCACATGGGAACCATAAAATTAATTTCAATTATTTTTATCACAAAACATTACAAAATGCTTGTATTCAATTGTGCAGGGCATGCACCATTTTGGCCATCCTATCGTCACTCAAATGTAGGAGTTTTCCAATACAATAAAATTGATTATTATAAATAAAGTATGTATATTTATAGTGCAAGTACATGCATTCAATCATGCATTTCAATTCAATTACACTGATTCTATGAAATACTTATCTATTATAGATGATAGTCGACTAAATGATTACGAGTGTTCTCCTTTCCACCCAGTCATAGGATTAGATGCAATCATTTTTATCATTCTGGTCACCCCTATGCCAAGTCATGATACCATTAGGGAATCTCTCTCACGTTCTCAATAAGATTTGAAGGTTACTCTCCTTCACTCTACTCTTGGTAGAGATTTTCCATACACCCACCTAGCCTAGGCATCTTTGAACTTTATCAGATGCCTTCCTAACATCAAGATCAGGCCCCTCTTATCTCAGGTCAGGTTTCCTAGGTCTTCTATGCTCCATCTCATAACTCTTCTATGGCTTCTTTGATCCTTCCATTACATGCACATGTGCCTTCTTCTCAACAGTTATCTTCCTCCAAGGCCCGAACCCTTGTTCAATTTTTTTTCCTCTCTCTCTCTCTCTTCATGTGTTTTCTCTTGCACGCATGACTTAGGTGGGTTCTCGACCTATCCTTATGTTTCTTCTATCAGAAGGAAACTCATGAGCCAATCTTGGGGACCCGTGGTGATATTTCCTACTGTCCTTTGGTTGACCACTTCATGTCCCTTATGATAGCACTCCATACCTCCATTAATTGGGGTGGTTGGTTGTTCAACTACCAACTCCTCCTCCTTAACTTACTTGTCTTGTTATCTAGGCTAAGGGAAAATAATATGAATGTTTCCAATTAATATTTCTGCAAGGTGTCTTGGGGTCCTTTAACTTAATAGAAACTCCCCTCATTCCTCTAGTGATATCATGGCCAATACTTTAAGGCTTCACCCATCAATCAAATGTCATCATTTAGAATTAAATAATAATACATTTACAATATTTTCAAGACATTGCATTTCATTCATAAATTATGATTAATTATGGGTTGGAGGAAACAAGGTTGTTACAATCCCCCCCCCTCCACCCTTAAAGGAACATCGTCCTTGGTGTTCTTTTCAGCAACACCTGCCATGAATTCATCTTTCAGCTGCTTCAACATCATTTTCCTTTTCTTGGTTTTTTTATTTCCAGACTCTTGGCATTTAGCACATGCCTAAATAAATTTTCAACAAAAATCATATTAGTTATTATTTCATGAAAAACATTTTATTGTTGTTTAAATTCAAGTGAAAATATTCACAAGTTAGCACAATTATTATATGTGTAGTTCATGGATTTTCATCCATATGGCTATCTCATTAACATGGCTCATTTATTTCCTTGACATACCCATTGTGTGCATGATCAAAATCAACATATTACAAAAATTGTTGGAATCTCCTCTTCCTTGCAGTCACTCACCCTCCAAGACTAGGCTCAGGTATCCCCTTCTCTATTATACAGTCCCTCGGGTGATCCATCTTGCCTTGCTAGGGATTTATTACAAAAGAATAATTTATGAGACCTCTCTGAGTCTTACAGCTGAGGCATCCCTCACACTTTCTTTGTCAAATGCGTCCCTTCAACATGTGTCACCACAATACATCATTCTATGGGTATCATGGCTTATCACAGGGTTCTCATGTCACAACAATAGCCTGTTACCATGCTTTCTAGTTTGACAGACATCCTCTGTCCATTTGAATGGATATTTATCTCACATGTATCACATGTATACAGTAATCCATGATATACTATCATCAATTTATCAAAATTTTCAAATCTATTATCCACAAATTTCTAATTCCACAATTTAATTTTCGGATATGTTCCACACATAATCATATTCACAAGTATGAGATCTCTTTCTCATAGAAGTTTATATCTTTTATAATCAATAGGCATTGGTATTTTTTGTATACTTACAACACTTCCACATCCAAGGCCTTTCTTCCTGCAATTTCCTCTTCAATCAACCAACAAATTGTCAATTCTCATGCACATTATATTTTCATTGCACACTTGTAGTGGTTCACAAATATTTTTGGAGTTGTGCATACTAGCAATCAAGTTCATTTACTCAAAACGAAAATACCATTCCTTTCAAAATGCAATCAAACATCAAAATGAATCTAATCAAAGTGTCAATATCCATGGCCACATTCACACACAATGCACCCTTATATTGATTTTCATATTATTACTTTTCATATTAAGCACTTTTCCTTGGTGGGTTGGAAATCAGCTGGGAACTTCTAAAATCCATTTCGTGGATTTCTTTTTATAAACAACCTTGTTTCATTCACCTATGTCTGAGGTTTTTTACTATTGGTAGTTGTCCTTCCTTAATAGTTCCAATCTTTTCTACACATGACATACATCACCACATTCACATTTCACATTGGTTTTCATGTAAAATCAAATGCATGTACCATAGCATTTATTTTAGTAAAACATTTTCATATATGCCTGAGCATATCTATATGTACTCCATCACATGGTCCTCAATGTTTTCATGAGTGCAACCACAATCAAATTTCAGCTACATCTTTCAACATTCTCATGCCAAAATATATTCCTTCATCAACATATAAATTTCTCATCCCAAAGAGGCATAATAGAAAACAAGAAAGGAGTTAATGGATTCTCCCATCAGGGAATTTTCAGCCTAGATGAATTAATTTCAAGGCCTCATTTCCTTCACACACTATATCTTAACCAAGCTCATTCATTTAAACACATTCAATATTGTATCTTTCAGTTACCAATTTTACTTATTTTCACAGTTGTCCTTTTTAAGCATACAACTTTTTCTTATTGTTCATAGTTTCATAATCAGAGAAGTATTAATCACTTTCTCCTTCTTTGCTTTTGCAACTTATCCCTCCTGGGATCTACTTGTTCTATCCCTTGAGAAGTCTTAGTCACATTCACCTTGACCTTCTTGGATAATTCAACATGCTACATCAGCAAGTTTCTTGTTCACAATGAATCATGAACTTGTGCACTCCACACCTTTCCCAACTAAAGATCAGATTGGTCACCCTACATTTGCATGTCTCCTTCGCATGCTATCTAATTTAAAATGTAATATAGGATTATTATATAAATAGATTCTGCATCCTGATGCTCAATTATTAGCAGTCATTAAGGTTATAGCTATGTTCTTCTGGAAGATCTCTTTACATAGATTCTCCAAAGAAACTTCTTCAACATGAAACTCTCTTTTTTCATATCCAAACGGTATTACATGACCTCAATTCTTGAATTAGCCTCAAATTTGTCATCTAATATTCTTAACTAATATTCCATGAGTAATTATCAGCATGTATCTTTATTATGCATTTAGATTGTGCACTCACACATGCACATTTATTCCATCAATTTGATTTCATTGTACTTTAATCACATGCCTTAGCATGCGGTGTGGGTGTCACCACAAGAACACTTTATTGTTTCATTTCCTTATCTATTGGAAATTAATTGGTTCATGATTGTTCATGACCATTCATATGCAATCTTTAAAATCATAATCATGTTTCCTTTTATAATGGCAATGGAGCATCCCTGCTCATTTACCTTTTCATCAATGTATACTAGTTTTTCCTAAGGAAAAAGGGAACACATCCCCCTCAAGCTATTATTTCAGCAAGAAAAATCATAACCTTCAATCATAGGGTCAGCCATGGATCCATGGCATTATTTAGATCTGGAAAGTACAAATCTTTCCTCATGTTTCACTTATTTTGACATTCATATCATACCTTTAAGCATGTATGTGCATTTACATATATGTAGGTGCATCACTTGCACCCTTTTACCTCATTCATTCATATTTATTGGGTCTTATTATCATTCTTCTTTAAATATAATTTGTATCTATCCTCATGGATTGTCTCACAAACCTATTCATTTCTTCCGTCATACTACAAAACCTTATAATGCATTCCATTCATGCACTCAAGCATCTATTTACATCTATGGATGTTCAATGTGCAAGATCACTATTGCACCTTTTTCCATGTCATTCTTACACATGGGAATTTAAAACTTCCATATCCTTCCTCCCAGAGATATTACAGTCATTCTTATGACAAGTCTCATAGGAATACTCAACACCATGTTTACCTCTTTGTTGAGAGTTTACAGTAATTCACATGATATTCACATGGCAAGTCTCACAGACATATTTATAACTATGTGTCCCTTTTCATATGACAACCACAGGAAATATATCACTCTTTCCTAAATTGTTATACAAGTATGAAATGACCCAAAAATACAATATAGGCAATTTTAGTAGTGCCCCAGGCAACATGACAACCTATCAAGCTTCTCTTCATGCCCCATACCATTCGTGGTCAACATACCTTTTTATCAATGGAATCCTTTTTCTAGATTCCCTCTCACTACAACTTAATCACACCAAGCCATATTATTATGGATAACATCCACCTCTGGATATCAGTCTGACCCATTGGTCATCTAGAAATGACCCAACAATTCCTTTACTCCATTCAGAATGAACAATTCATTAAACCTTCTACTTTATTCTCATAGGGTAATATGTAATCAATATCATCATCATTTTACTTATGTTGCTATACTCATATCATCATTAACCACATGATCCATGACATCACCATATTTTACATCCAATAACATACTATAATAATCCTATATGGATGTTATACATATACTCAATCTTTTCCATATGCATTTTGACATATCCTCGTGCACCAATAATTTTACCCATGCCTACAATGTATATGTATTTTGACTATCTGCCATTTGTATTCGCATGCACTGATCCGGGATATTTTCATCGATGTGACTTATTAAATAATTGTATTAAATGAGCATAAATTTAAGTGTACCATAAAGAAGGAATAAATCAATATTGAAGAGACATATGCATCATATCTGAACATAAAAACTTGATAACAGAGTTCGTCCCTGGTGGACTATGTCTCTAGGTCATGCTCTCAAATGGGTAGGACTTTTTATTAACTTAGCAAAACAATTTGGAAAAATACATAAGTATACCTCATTTTGGAGTTAAGCTGCAGAAGCTTTGCTCATATCAGAAAACAAACAACACCACTAAGTTTGTAGCATCAAATTACCCAAAAATGATTGTCTCCGTGCCTCGATCTGATTCTGGCACTTTCAGGCCCTTGAGAAAATTCACCTCAATTTTTGTGCCTGCACCTGCAGTTAAATTCATGAGGAATTTATCGATTTTCATGTCATTCGTACGGTCAGTCTCCCTCTAGTTTGACCCTTGAACTCTAGAAAACTCAGCTCTTAAGTAATATTGGTAGGCGGATGTACCAACAGAGTCATTTGGCTAGTTGGTTGGCAGATATATTTAAGGCTCTTTGGTTAGAGGAGGTTTCGGGGTCAATCTCGTGGACCTCCATTTTTAATACAAGGAATATACGTTATCCATTGGGATTGATGCTAAATTTGAATTGTGGATTGGTTGTGGTAGATCTGCCAGATATGGCAGTGGATTTAGCAGACTGGGGTTTGGTGCTAGCAAACCCCTTACTCCTTTTAAATTTTGGTTGTTGGGCACCCTTGGGAATTTTCTCACTACCACGTGGAAGCCCATGACTAGTCCACATGGTAGCCTTTCATTGGCCCACATCACCTCATTGAACGAACAAACACGTCACCTCTTCCATGTCGGCCTACCATGTCATCCTGCCACGTCACCTTCTGGGTGGATGTACACTCTTCCATGTGGCATCCTCTGGTGCTGCCACATCACCATGATGATGTCAACATGACATGTGTTGCCCTATATGTGTTCCACGTACACTGTACGGATGATGATGTCATTCGTACTGATGTTGATGTCAGTAGTACGGATGTTGACTCATCCCCGTTGACTAGGCTAGGTTGACCAAAACTTTGATCGTGAATATATTTTGATTCGTAAATCTGTTTGACGATCAGTTTACGCCATTGGAAATATTGCGACGCGCTCTTCGCGATGATGCCAATTTCACTGAGCTTTGAAGACTTTGAATTTTTTCCCTTTCTCTATCTATTGAGGCCATTCTGAACTTCTTGAGTTGCTTCTGCAAGTTCTAAGTTATCCTTAGTCTTCTCTGGATCCTTTTTGGATCATGCCTTTCCACTGACAGATTTTTGGACCACCAAAAGCTTTCATCAATCAACAGATAAGTAAGGGAATATTTCCCTCAACTTGTCCTTCTGAATCCACTTTTCCTTGCTTAGATGTGTTCCCTTTAATCCCACTCAAAGAAAATCATCATCACCCATGTGTGAAGTCCTCATCCTTCTTTCCAGGATGATATCTTCCTTCAATTCGTCCAAGTACTTAGGAGAAAACTCATCAACTGAAGGTATTGAAACTTCCTCACCCTCATCCATGATCATGGGAGGCTTAAAAAATTTCAATTTTTCTATAGTTACAACTAAGTAAATCTGCATATGAGGTGGAAGATCTAGACGAAAATCATTGGTACCTCTTTTCTCCAAAATAGTGAAGGGTCCATATCGGATGGGCTTGAGTTTCTTGTCTTTAACCTTCAATATCTCCTTGTTGATGTGAAGCCATACCTAGTCTCCAACCTGGAACTGATGATCAACCATGTGCTTTTCATGTCGAGCTTTATATTGTGTTTGAATTTTCTCCAACTATTCCCTGACTGCTTGGTGTACCTGTAGGATCCTCTGGATGAACTTGCATGCCCTGTCTTCATTTCTCTCTTCATTTGAATTGGTATATCTCCCATACATCAAGTCCAAAGGGACCTTGGGAAAATACCCAAAACATATCTCGAAAGGAAAACAATGAGTGCAAGATTGTAAGGCTCGAATGTAAGCATGTTGTACATAGGGTATATGTTCATCCCATAACTTGGGATGCTTGTTGCAGTAGCCTTGAGGTAAAAGTACCATTGTTCAGTTAACAACCTCTATCTATCCATCAGTCTGTGGATGGAAATAAGTGTTCCTCTTCAACATGGTGTCCATCATTCTCCACAATCTTGTCCAAAAATCCCCAAGGAATCGAGTATCTCGATCCAAGATAATGGATGTGGGTAACCCAAAGTGGACCCAAACATACGGAAATAAGATATTAGCATTCTTCTCGGTAGTGATCTTATGTTTACATGGCATCGAGATACACATCTTTTTCAACCTATCCACTACAACATACAAATAGTCATGACCCCTTTTCGACATTGGTAAACCCTCTATAAAATCCATGGAGATACTTTCCCATGGATGGGATTGAACATGAAGTGGTGATTATAGCCCCAATTTTCTATTAGTGGGCTTACAAGTAGAACACATCACACACCCCTTTACATATTTAGTTACAATTGCTTTCATCTGAGACTAGTAACAAAATATTTGCAAATGAGTCATAGTTTTTCCTACCCCAAAATTCCCAAACACAAGAGAACTGTGAGCTTCTCGTATTACATGGACTTGTTCACTTGTAGGAATACGTAGCTTTCCAATATGGTAGAGTAATTTTCCCTACAGACAATAGTTCTCTACATGTGCACCATAGGTTAGATTCTCCAATACTTCTTTAAAATATTCATCAACAACATATTGTTCCACATAGCTATCATGAGATAAATAATCATTTTTCAAAATAATATAAGCATCAATAGGAGGTCTAGAAAGAATATCATCTACCTTGTTAGTGATACCCTTTTTGTTTTTGATTACCAAATGAAATTGTTGAAGAAAACCCATACACCTGTAATGTCGAGATTGTTGCAGCTTGGTTTGTGCTTGGAGATATTGTAAGGGTTGATGATCTATATGTATGATTGTTTCCTTCCCTAACAAGTAGTGCTTCCATTTCTTTACACTTTGAACTAATGCATACAACTCTTTATCATATGTAGGATAGTTAACAACAGCTTGGTTAAAAGTTTCAGAGTGGTAACAGATGGGCTTAGGATATTGCGTCAATACTGCACCCATGGCGTATCCATTGGAATCTGTCTCGATATCAAAAGGATCTTGAAGATTCGACAGTGCTAAGAATGGTGTGGTACTAATATTTTCCTTCAAAGTGTCGAAATATTTTTATTTCTTTCCTCCCCACTGAAAAGTGTTCTTCACACTGGTTAAGGCATGCAAAGGAGCTAAAATAAAAGAGAAGTTTGAAACGAATCTCCTCCAGTACTGGATTGCAACTAAGAATATTTGTACTTCGGTTACACTTTTGGGCACACGCCAATTTACAATTACTTCAATCTTGGAAAGATCAATTCTCAATTGTCCTCCTCCTACAATATGACCCAAGTAAACAAGCACAGTCTTACCAAATTCACATTTGGACAAATTTACATACAACTTTTCCCTTTGCAAAGTATCCAATACTTGCTTTACATGCCTTACATGTTCATCCCAAGTACCACTAAATATAAGAATGTCGTCTAAATATACAATAAAAAAATCATCTAGGAATGGCTTGAATACATCATTCATCACACACATGAAGGTTTCCAGAGAATTACAAAGCCCAAATGACATAACTAACCACTCAAACAATCCATGTTTGGTTTTAAAGAGAGTTTTCCATGCATCCCATTTTGCAACCCTGATCTGATGGTATCCACTGTGCAAATCTAACTTAGTGAAATAAACAACTTTCTTTAATGGATCAAGTAAATCATCTATACGAGGAAGAGGGTATCGATTTTTCACCATGATTTTATTTAAGGCTTGGTAATCGACACACATCCGTCATGTGTCATCCTTCTTTGGCACCATCACAATCATAGAACCACAAGGAGATGATTTGGGCATGATGACCCCTTGATCCAATAAGCCTTGTACCTGCATTTTGATCTCTGTCATCTCTAAAACTTACATATTATGCATGCCCACATTAGGAAGAGGATGATCCTGTTGAAGATGTATTTCATGTTGGATTTCCCTCTTAGGAGGTAATCCATCTAGTTCCTTGGAAATATCATCACATTTAGAAAAAATATCAATTAATTATATCTTATGAGAAGGATCACATCCTTGGAAGGCATCAGACATTATGACATCCTTTTCCCTTACGACCATGAGTACATATCTTTTATTAGTGTTTATGAGTCTTTTCATTTTTCCTACACTAACAAGTGTGGTGTTTACCCTCATGTTGTGGGGTCTAAAAATATTTTCCACTCCCCCTTTAGTAAGGTGGTATTTGTTCTCATGACAAAATAAGATTTCTTTCCTATCATAAAGATAAGGACTCCCTAGAACTATGCCACATATATCAAGTGGTGATACAACGTCCAAATCCACTTCATCAATCAATTTTG
Source organism: Picea glauca (assembly GCA_000966675.3). Lineage (NCBI taxonomy): Eukaryota > Viridiplantae > Streptophyta > Pinopsida > Pinales > Pinaceae > Picea > Picea glauca. The sequence continues at coordinate 345,866 of JZKD02S2392483.1, read as the reverse complement.
AAGCAATAGAAAATCTAACCCTACATTGCTTGGTGACATTAAGTTTTGCTTTATCGTATACCCAACAAAGAGGATAATGCTTTGGATGTGGTTTAGTTTCAAGACCCATCTTTTTGACAAGTGCTTCAGATATCAAGTTTACTTGGGAACCCGGATCAAATAATGTATCTATCTTAGTGTGCTTAGATACAACTTTTATATGAAATAATCCATTCATCTTTCTTTCATCATCATGAGATTCATTATTGGAATTTGAACTAGCATGAAGGGAATATTTACCTTTTACTCTAACCGCGGTAATCTTTCCTTCATCTCCTAAATCAGAACCAAGATCTTGTTGCACTGTAGGAATGGTCTTTGTCTTTCCCTTTCCATCGAACTGTTTTTGTCTCTTCTCTGGATGTACTTTCCAACAGTGTTCATCATTGTGACCATTCTTCTTGCAATGAGTGAAAGATGGTTTTCCTTCTTCCCTCTTTACAGTGGCAGTCTTTTTATCCTTCATTTTAAACTTATTAAACTGCGTATGTGGGATATTGGAAGGTTTCTTTGTGGGATCTTCTTAAACATGCTTTCCCTTGTTCTCAAGGTGAGTGGCTTGCAAACAAACTTCATCAAGACTGGTGGGATTAAACAATAGTAAAATATGATGAATATAACTGTGAAGTGTGCCAATATACATCATTAAAGTTTCATAAGAATCCAAAGGAATTTTTAATGCAAGATATTTCTTCCTAAATTCTTCTCTGAAACTTTGTACAGTTTGACCATGACTATCACGAAACCCTAGAGAAATATTCATGGATTGTTTCTCCTTTCTGCATCCTTGTACTTTTGATTTTGGTTCTCATATTTATCATCTGATTGATGTTCTTTCCTTCATACATTTTGGTTAGGGAATCAAACATATCTTTTGGAGTGTTCTTAGAAGACACTTGAGGAATCAAGTGATCTATAATGGATTCTGCAATGATCCTTTTGGACCTAACCATATCTTTCTTATACTTTGCTTTAGCTTCTTCTTCTTCGGGTTCTGGTACATTTTATTTTATGAATTTTTCTAGGTCATTCTCTTCAAGAATGAGTCTAATTCTGTACTTCTAGGCACATAAGTTTTCCACACCTTCTAACTTGTCAACAAGCTTAGTTCTTGCATGCATCTTGACCAGGAGCTGAGAAAATGACCAAAAAATGAAATTGCTCAAAAAGTGATTCTGAACTTACCAGGAGATGCATTGGGATAAGGAGAGTATTGGAGCTGTCAGATTTAATAAATTTCAAGTTTTTCCCCTTGAAACTTGACCTGCAAAAATTTGGACTGGTACTTCTGGTACTGGTTCTGGTTTTCTAGTACCATTCAAAACTAGGGTTTGACTTTTTAGAGGCTCTGGACACTGAAAAGGTTCTCTCAAGCTTCCAATGAATTCACTAGGCTAGGGCACACTTCCCTATATGGTTTTTAGTCATAAATTCTCTTCCAATAAAAACACCTAATTTTCTTGTACGACAATTGTGACGTTTTTTATTACCCAGTGAAAGGTTCTCTCTTTAGTTTAGCTCTAATACCATGTTAAGTTTTAATTATTTTCAAAGATAATAGCACAAAATAAGATCATTGAGAGAAACACAATCACAAAGTACACAACATTTTATCCTGGGAAACCCTCATGGAGGAGAAAACCTAGCAAAAACTTCCTTAATACAGATTGTCAATATAATGCCAAGAGAAAGACCAAAACACTAAAGATAATCCCACACTAAGCATGCGCCTCTCTCTTCTCTTTATTCTAACTGCATCTTCCTTCAAAACTTGTGCACTAGATGAGTGACTTGAGTGAGTGAGAGAATGAGGCATCATCCTCTCTTATTTATACTAGTTGGTGGGTGCTAGGGTTGTGTCTCTTCACCAAGTTGGGATGACTTCTTCACTTAGTGGCTAAAACCACTTTAATTATACCTAGGGGATGACTTTGCAATCAACACCATATAACCATGGTTTGACCAATCCACAAAAGGGGATTTGGTCTTATACAAAGCCCGACATGATCAATCCACAAAAGGGGATTTGATCTATAAGAAAATAACTTGATTATAATTAGAATATTATTCATAGTTATAATATTTCAACAAAGGATACCATCATCCACACAAATCACCTATCACTACAGTATTTGTAGGCCCAAAGTAAGCTACAACAAACTAAAAATTACAAATGGATGGGGTTTTATAGTATTTTCATCTAGTGAGCAAGTATAAGAAGGGTAACACAAACATGTTGGTAGACATGATTTCAAGGCCACCCACATCCAATATTACAACTTTCGGAACTCTGATGCACATGGATCCTTTTACCCATGATGCATAGAGAGAGGCATACATAGAAGATGATGACTTTAAGGAGTTTCTATACCTACAGGGCCAAATTCATAAATAAGAAAGTGACGGGAAGGATGACTATCATTTCCAAAATGGTTTACTGTACAAGATCAACAAGCTTTGTGTCCCTAAAGGTGAATGATTTCATATTATCTGAGAGGCTTACACCTCCAAGGTTGTAGAACATTTTGGTGTTGGGATGATAGTTTCCAAATTACAAAGGTATGTATACCAGCCTAAAATGAAATAATATGTAGCACGATATATTAGAGGATGTATACTTTTTTGTACCAACAAGTCCAATCTCCTCGTCTGGATGGTTTTCTCCATGTCTCAAACCAGAGACCATCTAACATGTTTCCACTTATAACCGTTACTATAGCTCCCTCTTAGAGCTATCACCTCTTACCTGCCCAGAACAAGAACACGAATAACACTATTCCAGTGTTGTATCCAAAATGTGTCTCAATATGATCCCCTTCTCTTTAGATCCCAAGCTATGATACCATGTCAATTTTCACATACACTCTTTTGTGACTAATTTCAAATTTGAAAATTTCTTCCTAGTGATCTAACAGTAAAACCCTAAATGTTATCACTGAACAAATTTACACTGAAATTATGGACTTAAACATATGCAATGGAAACACAAAGATCAAAGATGAATCATGAATACACATGAGACACAATTTTAGTTATTTAATCTTATTATCATCAGAAATCCTGAGGGAAAAACCAACCCTCCCAGCCAATACAATATCACCAAAATCTGAGGAAAACCTTGCCCTCCAAAGTCACCAAAATTGAGAACAACCTTGTTCTCCAATAACCATACAAATTAGAAAAGAAAACCTCAACAATATCTAGAAATATCCTTTACACATGAATCTATTCTAGACCACGTGTACAACCTATTGACTTCACCTGTCAGCCTATATGGATATGTACTTTCCTAGAAACTCATATATGTAATTCATCAACTGGAAACCCATGGACATACGTTGTTTTCTCCACTGCAAATCGTGTATACACTATACCCGATTTTTTCATCTTCAACCCGCATATATGCATGCTTCCTCCTCCTGCAAACTGTGTATAGTACAAAACAATCGCTCCACATGTGCGGCCTTCTTCGATTCTCTCTCTTGGGCTAGATTCACCACCTTGTAGACTTTCCCTTTGCCGAGATCACCAATCCTCCTAGCACAAGTGTGGACTCACTTATGCTAGCTCCACCATTTCTCCACACATGATCTACGTCATATGTAATGTCACAATGAACTCTCTTCTTTATATACAAATCCTATGGGTCAACATAGAATCCCCTCCACAAATCAACATCAAATTAGGCTTTTCTTAAGGATGTGAATCCCTAACACAGGGCCACAAATCCCATCATCAAACCCATGAATCCCCCACTCAAATCCAAGGATGTTTTCACCAAACAAAAAGTGTGATGTGGTGCCCATGACGATTCCCACATGCCCAACAGCTAGGGTCATGTGAGAATACCTAATTAAAGCTACAAAAATCAACAATAGGATTGTTATTGTATTATTTTATAACTTAAATTATGTTATTTACTTTTTGCAACTACATTTCCATCTATATTGATCTATTTAATTACTTTTTGTAGCTATATTATATATATTTTTCTTTGAATATTTTGTTTCAACTAACCACGAACACCTCAACATTTCTATTTATAACAAAATTTTAGTTCATAATAGGTTGCATTTGTAAATCATCATTAGAAAAACCTCAACATGGAAGGCTTAAGGAATTTATACCTACTACCTTCAAAGAGAGAATTAACATCGGTTTGATACTACCTAACTTTTCTAAAAATATAGAAATCGCATAGCCTGCACTTCCTTAAAAATTTATTCTCGGCTCTTTTCATAACATTCTAAATTAAAAAATTAAATAAAAACATAGTCAAAAAATTATAATTCAAGTAACCAAAGGAAAAAAAATTTAAAAACCCATTCCTCAAATTTTATTTTATTTTCTAATTTGAATCACCTCATTTTAATATCATATAAAAAAGTTATGGATGAGATAGTGATTGTTTGTCCCAAATCTATGCTACTAAAAATCTACATCCTTGAGCATTCATCAATATAATTCAATTCTTTTTAAAAACCATTTCTATTAGATATAGATCAATAAATATAATTTCATCTCCTACTAAAATCATGTTAATCCAAAATCAAATGAGAGTTTCTCCCCCAAAGAATAACTATTGGTCCCAACAGAAAATTGTAAACAACTTTATCATGTAAACTATTTATCAACACATTTCACATAGTAAATGCATTTCACATAATAAATAAAATTGTTTTTAAAACCTATTTCAAGGAGATATAGGTATATAAATCTACTTTCATCTTCTTATAAAATCACATCAAACCAAAATTAGATGAAAGAGTTGTACATAAAAGTTAATTATGAGTATAATATTGAAATTTTACAGAAATCTATCATGTAAATTGTTTCTTAACATATTTGACATATTAATTCAGTTTATTGTTTCTTAGCATATTTGACATATTAATTCAATTTATTTTAAATACGTATAAATATATCTAGAAATGTCCTTCAATCATTTTTTGGAATCATCAAAACACTATTGTGTAATCACTCCAATCAAATATCATATAAAAATGTTATCATCAAAAAACTATTGTGTAGTTTGGGTTAATTATCACTCCTAGGCATTTTAAAAATGAAAACTACTTAATGGGTTATTTTTATACCTATTTTATATGCAATGAATGTGGTCTTTTTTTATGTTTAATGGAATAATAAAGTTATTACATTTATCTTCTTCCATAATTTGACCATGTATTACAAAACAAGAGCTATTGTTTTTGAAAGTTATTAAAGGATTTGCAAGTTATTAAAGGATAAACTAGTTTAATTTATCCATGAAGAAGTAATTACAAAAGAGTTCTACAAACTTATACAAAAAGAAAAATTTGTTAAAAATTAAAAAAAATGAAATACTATATGCTACTAAGTGTTAGGATATTTAGATACTTAAGAGTTAGTTAAGATCTACTTGGTCTAATGTGTCATTAGCTAAAAGTGTGTTTCTTAGTATGCATTTGTAGTTAGGAAATCCGACGGTCACGATATGTTCCCGACATAGACTGATCTGACGGTTCGTAATCTCCTCTATCTTAACGACCATTGATCCATGGCTTAACATGATCTCTATTTAAAGAGCATGGAGGGTCATTTTCTGATGATTGATTGTGAGAAACTCTCTTGTAAAATCTCTCTATAATCTTTTTCTTTTGCATTAATAAACTGCTCCAAGTGGCCGCGTTGGTTGGGGCCATGAATTTTTTCCCATAGGGATTTTACCACGTCAAAACATCGGTGTGTTGATCTTTGATATGGTTATGTGAGTGGGTACTCAAGTTGTTCATCCTTTGTTGGAATACATCTGTTGTTGAACATGGTATCAGAGCTTGTTTGAAGACCCACTCCTATTGTAGATCGAGATCGTGAAGCCGAGTTGCCTCATCTCCATTTTTTGTCATTTTTGTATATTTATGGGCTAAGAGGACTGTTCCATTACGTCCTGAGCACTCGTTTCTGTATGGAACACTTTTTGTTTCACTTGAAAAGGTTTTTCGTTTGCCCAAGATACGGCCATGATAGTTAGATCCAGAGGTATAAAGCTTGAATACACATTTTTTTAATTTTTGCAAAGTATTATTTTGGTTTTATTTCGGTTTTATATTATTTGTTTTCGGGTTGCTACTCTTTTAGATATGTGTATGTTGTTTTCCCTGCACCCTGTGCGATCTCGGAAAATAAGAAATGGATAGGAAAAGGTGCATCTTTTGGGTAAGTTGAACGAGATCTAACCCTTGTTGTCATTGAGAAGTGAAATTTTTTTCTTGTGTGAAAAGAGTTCTTTTGTAGCACGCTCTCCAAGGTCGTCTTCAACTACAACAACAAAAATCCTCTTGCGAAACAATACAATATGTTTTTCTATACCATTTGATTAAAATTTTCCTTATTAAGTAAGAGGTCTTGAGTTCAAGTCTCTCTTTTGTTACTTTTTTTTGAAAAAGTTCATGATAAAATTGTAAAGTGTATTTCACTTCAAGTATAAAAGTGAATCACTGTAAGTAGCTTTAATATTTTATTTTAGACTTATTTATTTTGCATGAAGTAACGTCATTGTAAAAGTGATCCCCACTTCTCTTTATAAAAGTGGGTCACTTCATAAAGAAACTTACACCACCACGTGGTCCTTTGGTTACCATTTATGCATTTTTTAAAAATGTCATAACTCTCACATCCAAATTCCGTTTTTAGTGCCATTTTTTTTTTAAAACTGCATAAATTTTTGAGATCTTTCCATTCAGATTATTAGTTTCAGTTTTTAAATCCATATTGTGTGCATATTTAATATGGATTCTACAAGTAATCTCTTACTTACTTGCACCAACTACATTCAATGGAAATCCCATATGGAGGATTTATTAAGAAGTAAAGGCTTGTACCAAATTACCTTGGGAAAGAAAACAACACCAACTGATGATGATAAGAAACTAAAATGGGATAATATGAATGACGAAGCACATGGATTAATCAGAATGTCCATCTCTCAGGATTTAAGGTTCCACCTTCAATCAATTGATAAACCCAAAGAAGCTTGGGAAAATATTGAATCTGTGTTTGGTAAACACAATATTATTCGATCACAACAGTTAGAAAATCAAGTACTAACTTTAAGTCCAAGTGATTTTTCTTGCATTGAATACTATCTATCTAAGTTTAAAACACTCAGAACTCAATGTGAAGAATGTAAGATAAAGATAGAAGAAGAATGTTGCATCTATCTTATTCTTTCTAAGCTAGGTAGTGCATATTTTGTCTGTGTATCTACCTTTTATGACATGCAAGAGGCTCTAGGGATAGCTTATCAAAAACCTAGCCTTGAGAACTTTTGTGATGCTTTGATTACATAGCAAGATAAGCTAGTACAACTTGGAGTGATCATCACTGCAGATACCTCCAACAAAGCCTTACTTGTCCATCAGAAAGATAAACCAAATAATCCCAAGAAAAAACATCATTGCCACAACAACAAGCAATGTAAGGGTCCCAAACCCACTTAGCCAGCTTCCACTCCTAATGGAGACAAAGGATAAAAATATAAAAATAAGAAGGTTGACAGACATTGCAACTTTTGTAATAAAGATAGTGATGCAGGAGCATCGCCTTCACATCCATCATCGCATAGGTAGAGGAGAGAAGAGTGACATCTCAGTAATTCAGAGATCAAATCAAGAATTTATTTAGAAATTAAATTAGTTGTTGGGATATTTTTGAAATGACATTTTAAATTGCAACTTGTTTGTAAAGTCTTCAGGACTGTAAGAGATCGCAGGCATGGAGTGTTGACTCTGCATGATAGTAATTAGCAGCACTAGTTAGGTGATAGTTTGAATTATGAATTTAATAGATTTCCGGAAAGGACGAGAGAGCTCAGGGAGTCGGTCCTTAGATAGTTTTTTCAATTGCATTGTAATAGATTATGCATAGATGAGTAGCGGTAGGAGATCAAGTAGAATAGAATAGAGTGGAGCAGAAACACTATGTAATTTTCATTTTTATGAATGAATCGAACAGACGAAAATTGTCCCGGATCTACTTGAGTTGTGTTCATCTTGAGTATGAATGGAGGTATGTTATTTTGTGCATGCCTAGTAGTTACAATTCATTTTCTATGTATGAATGATTGAGAGAGTGACTGTATGAACCTATAACGAGATTGGATAAGTTTTAGTTGTTCTTCTACTGAACCGTGTATGCAAGGTGTGCACTCCCTAATGCAAGGTGTGCGTCAACTGAATCACAGAATGATTCGGGAAGGGAGGTTCAAAGAAAAACACAAGAAAATTTAAGAGTCCAGATGCAAGGAGTGTGCAGGACCTTGAAATGACTAAGAGTCAAAGAACTAGAAATACGAGTGTCAGGTGGATGAGAAGCATTTTATTTTTTATGAGAAAATCCTTCGAGTTGAGCTATTTGAAATCCTACCAAGGATAAAATATCAGAAGAGATAACACTTTCAATAAGTGTTGGTGAAGTCCACAGGAGGAAGATTCGTCAAAGGGGAGAAGGATCAAAGTTTGTGGAGGCTGACAAATCTCCCAAGTCTAAGAAAGAAAGAGCACAGAAGCTCAGGAGGAAGAGCACATTAATCATGAGATCTGAGCACAAGGAGTCCACTGTCATCATACCTGGAAGAGTCGCGAGGATTTGAACGGACGACAGATATACTTCGAGAGGAAGTGTTGATCTGCTGATAGCCATCAGATCTGTAGAAGTAGCGTGAACCTTAGTGCTTTGTGTCCAAAGGAGGATTTCAGCATTTGGTGTTTGGAGAAACAAGAGAGAAGTTCCTTCGAACTCACATATTGCTAAATCCCGACGATTGTCGGATCTCACAAAGGACATGTGTCAACTAGGTGAGAGACTAAGAGCTAAGGTGCGTGGAAGTCAATCAACATTTCGCAAAACCAACGACGAGATCTTGGTCGTCAATACAGAGAAATCTACGTCATAGATTTCCCAAGGGAGGTTTCGACATTTCATGGACCGGGAACCACAAGAGAGGGAGTCTTTGGACCCTCTTGCCAAAAAATCCAGAAAATAAGATCGTCGAGATTTGATATGAGTGTGGATCAAGGAGAGAATCTGGACTGTTGGATCGTCCAGAAGAAAAGCCTTTCGACATTTCGCATACCGCGATTTTGGAGTGGAGGTAGCATTGTTCATGGGTCTATGATCCGCGAAACGTGAAAGGAACAGGCGTCAAGACTTGGGCCTAGTCGGAGGTCACATCATGAGTAAAGAGAAGAGGGCTAGCGCTTAGCTAGAGCCCTAGTTGGACTTCAGGGTTATGGGAAGCAGAGAGGTGGGACACTCAGCTTTGGAAGTCTCGATTCCCGAAAAGCACCTTTTAGGTTAGCCTTGGGTCACAACGAACGGTCGCGTGAAGGGATCTACGGAGGAGATAACCAAAGGTTAATTCTTTTTGGCATTCAATGTAGAAGAGTTGAGAGTTGGTCCCTCAAAAAGTTTTGAACTGCAAATCATGAAGCACCTTGGAAAACATGGGTGCAGTCACAACCCTTGGTCATGTGGAGTGGAGCTCATGCTTGGCATTTATAAGATTCGGCTAGGTTCAAAATAGGACCTATGGATCTGATTTGCAGGGTTCTAGTGAGGACCCGAAAGAGCTTTTCCAGCTCAGATTTAGAAGACGGTCTAGTGACCAGGAGGTCATGGACCCCACTGGGGTAGGGGGTTTGCATAAAGTGGTATCAGAGCTAAGACTAAAATTTGTGTGCATACAACAGACAAAAGAAGAAATAAGGGAAGTTGGTATTGTTTGTGATATCAAAGAAATTTAATCTCTGTTGAAGGTGATGCAGTGGAGTCATGTCGCTAAGGAGACGCAGAGTGAATGTAGAGATGGAAGAAGAAATGAGGTGACTTCGAATGATATCGGATGCCATGGAGACAGCACAGTGAAGAGCATCAAATGTTGGTGATATCAGTGAGGATGAGAGTGGAGAAGAGGCATAATCTGGCAAAAATGTAGCTGAGGATGCTTCATAGGACCGTTTGATCAAAGTTGTTTCAAAAATAGGTTCTAGAGCAAGGATAGAGGTACCTATGTACGAGGAAAATTTGGAAGTCAAAGAATTGTTATACTGGGTATGCGCCATGGATAAATACTTCGATTATGAAGATATCGAAGAAGACAACATGGTAAAGCATGCAGTGACAAGACTGAAAGGCCATGCAGCCTTATGGTGGGATGAACTGCAAGCCAAATGTAGAAGAAATGGTAAGAAGAAAATTAAAAGCTCGTATAGGATGGTAGCTAAGATGAAATCTAAGTTTATCTGGAAGGATTACTAGATTAATATTTATAGAAGATTGCAGAACCTGAAACAGAGAGGTTTATCAATGAAGGAGTACATTGAAGAATTTTATTGACTGAACATTAGGGTTGGAAAGAAAGAGAATGAAGATGAGAAGACAGCCAGATATATCAATGGGCTAAGATGTGACATTCAATAATAGATTAGCATGATTTCTGTCAGTACGGTTGAGGATGCTTATCAAGCAGCCTTGAAAGCTGAAGAAAAAATAGCCAGGAGGTAAATCCAATGAAGCAAGGGAGGAAATTCAAGCCGAGGCAAAGGAACCAGTAGGGATAAGTTCCAGACATCAAAGCCAGAAAATGATAAGAAGAATAGTCACCAAGAGAAGGGAGGAAGCTATAAAGAGGGACAACATTGTGGACAGAGTTCTTTTTCGAGGGGAAGAGGAAGAGGAAGAGCCAAAGGTGGCATAGTTAAATGCTACACCTACGGAAAGGAAGGGAATAAATCGTGGGAATGTCCCAACAGAAAATGAGAAGGCGGATAAGAACACATTTTCGAAGAAGAGAAGCATGTGGAACCAGAATCTGCAGAAGGAGGAAGAAATGTTATGATGAGGAAAGTTCTTCTTAAACCAGAAAAGGAACCAAAGGAACCAGTTCAGTGAACAAGCATGTTCAGAACTGCTTGCAAGTCAAAAGACAGAGTTTGCAAGGTGATCATAGATAGTGGAAGCACTGACAATCTCATATCCACGGATATGGTGGAGAAGCTAGAGCTGAAGACAACTGCACATCCAAAGCCATACAAGGTATCATGGTTGCAGAAAGGACATCATGTCATGGTAAGTCAACAATGCCAATTTGAATTTAAAACAGGAGGTTACAAAGATGAAATATTGTGTGATGTAATCCCTATGGATGTCTGTCATATTTTATTGGGGATGCCATGGAAATATGACCGAAACGTTATTCACGATGGTAGAAAGAATACCTATACTCTAGAAAAAAATGGTAGAACACATATGTTGCTACCCATAGAAGCCAAAGAGCCAAAGGCAGAAGCTAGTTCAAGCATACTTCTCATGAGTGGGAAGGAGCTCTTAAAATAAGTCAAGGGAGAGAAAGAAATACAATTTGATGTTGTGAGGAAGCCGAGAGTGATCCTTACAAATACTTATGTAGAATATTTTCCTATAGAAATCCAGGAACTGTTAGAAAACTTTGTTGATATTGTTGTAGATGAGTTACCACACTCATTGTCTCCCATCAGGAGCATAAGCCATCACATCGACCTTATTCCAGGATCTAGTCTACCAAACAAATCCACCTATAGGTTGAAGCCTAGAGAGAATGAGGAGGTCAAAAGCCAAGTCCAGGAGTTGTTGGACAAAGGGTTAGTCAGGGAAAGCCTAAGCCCATGTGCAGTACCGACTGTATTAAGCCCAAAGAAAGATGGAGGATGGAGAATGTGTACAGATTCTCGAGCCATCAACAAGATAACCATTCGGTACAGATTTCCTTTACCAAGGATGGACGATTTGATGGACTATTTGAGTGGAGCAAGCTATTTCTCAAAGATAGACTTGAAGAGTGGATATCATCAAATACGAATGAGAGAGGGAGATGAATGGAAGACAACATTCAAGACAAATGAAGGATTGTTTGAATGGATGGTCATGTCGTTTGGGTTGACAAATGCACCCAACACATTCATAAGATTGATGAATGAAGTGTTGAAATAATTCATAAGAAAAAATTTCATAATATATATGGATGACATACTAATCTTCAACAAAAGAAAAGGAGAACAATTAAGACATTTAACAAGAGTGATGGAAAGATTGCAGCAAGAGCAGTTGTTGATAAATCTGAAGAAAAGTTCTTTTATGAAGAAGGAGCTCATATACTTGGGTTTCGTAATCTCTTCAAATGAATTGAAGATGGACCCAAGAAAAGTGAAAACGATTAGAGAATGTCCATCACCAAGCAGTATATTTGAGGTAAGAAGTTTTCATGGGTTAGTGATTTTTTATAGGAAATTTATCAAAAATTTCAGTGGCGTATGTGCACCCATGCTAGACAATGTGAAAAAGAAACACAAGTCCTTCAGTTGGACAGAGGAAGATGAGAAAAGTTTCAAAGTATTGAAGGAGAAAATCACAGAGCAGCCAATTATGGTCTTGCCAGATTTTGGGAAAACATTTCAGGTGAAGTGTGATGCAAGAGGATTTTCTATTGGAGCAATCTTGATCTAGGACAATAGGTTGATTGCTCATTTCAGCGATAAACTGAATGATTCCAAGAAAAAATATTCCACATATGACAAGGAGTTCTATGTAGTGATCCAAGCTTTGAAAAAATGGAGGCACACTTTAATTCCTAAATAATTTGTCTTGTATAGTGATAATCATGCTTTGCAATTTATTACTAGGCAAGAAAAGTTGAATCAAAAACATGCAAAATGGGTAGAATTTATGCAAAATTTTACTTTTGTTATTAAGCATATAGATGGAACTTCTAACAAAGTCGCAGATGCTTTGAGTAGAAGGAGTTTGATTGTACAGGAATTCCAGGTGGAGACATTGGGGTTCGAACACCTCAAGGAGATGTATGAAGAAGATGCAGATTTCAAAGAAGCTTACGAGGCATGAAAAAATCCTTTATTGGGAGACAAAAGCCCATGGAATGAATATTTAATTCAGGATGGATTAGTGTTCAAAGGGAGCCAATTATGTATTCCGAAGTGCTCAATGAGAGACAACCTACTGAAAGAAAAACACAGTGGAGGTTTAGCTGGACATTTTGGTCACAACAAGACGTTTGCATAGTTGAACAATTCGTATTATTGGCCGAGCATGAGGGAAGAAGTGAACAAGTTCGTGAACAAATGTAGAATTTGTTAGTATGCAAAAGGGAGACAACAAAACACTGGTTTGTATCAGCCATTTCCAATTCCAGAAAGGCTGTGGAATGCAATCAGCATGGACATTGTTTTGGGATTGCCCAGAACTCAGAAAGGGAGTGATTCCATATTTTTTGTGGTGGACAGATTCTAAAAAATGGAACATTTCATACCATTCTAGAAGAAAAGCAATGCCACAAACATCGCCAATTTGTTTTTCAGAGAAGTCGTGAGACTACATGGATTGCTGAGGAGCATAGTTTCAGACAGGGACACAAAATTCGTAGGACACTTTTGGAGGACACTATGGAAGAGGCTGGGGAAGAAATTATCTTTTAGTTCAGAATATCATCCTTAGAAAAATGGACAAACCAAAGTTGTAAACAGAAGTCTGGGAAACTTGTTAAGAAGCTTAGTCACTGAGCAAGGTCGACAATGGGATCAAATTCTAGCATTGGCAGAATTTGCGTTCAATAATTCAGTGAACAAGAGCATAGGAAAAAGTCCATTTGAAATTGTGTATGGCATACAGCCAAGGGGGATCACATAATTGAGGAAATTGAATCAACATGAGTTTAGAAGTGCTGGAGTAGAAGAGTTCGCAGTAGAGATGCAGAAACTCCATGACAAAGTCAGAGAGAAGCTACAGGACAACAATAAAAAATACAAGAGCAAAGTTGACCAGAGGAGAAGAGAAATTCAATTTGAAGTTGGGGATGAAGTTTTAGCTCATTTGAGAAAAGAGAGATTCCCAAGGGGAACGTACAACAAATTAAAGATGAAAAATATTGGACTGTGTAAAATTCTCAGAAAATTCATAGCTAATGCTTATTAGATTGAGTTGTCCGACAACGTTGGGATATCACCAATATTCAATGTTGCAGACCTATATCATTACCAGAGGGATGACACAGGAGAGGTAGATGATCAACAAGTGATTCAGTGGGAAGAGAAATTGCCCACAACAGAAATACCTCAGATGCAGAAGATTATTGAACAAAGGGATGGAAAGAAAACCAGGAGGAAAACATATCCCGAGTACTTAGTAAAGTGGAAAGATCATCCAATGGAAGATGCAAGTTGGGTCACAGAACCTGATATTTTGAAGCATGGGAAGACAGTACAGAAGCTCATGGACAGGAGTCCGCAAAATATTTTAACCAGAGGAGTATGATGCAGGAGCATCACCTTCACAACCATCAGCACACATGTGAAGGAGACAAGAATGACATCTCAACAATGCAGAGTTCAAATCAAGCATTTATTCAGAAATTAAATTGGTTGTTGGGATATTTTTGAAATGACATTTTAAATTGTAACTTGTCTGTAAAGTCTTCAGGACTGTAAGAACTCGCAAGCATGGATTGTTGACTCTGCCTGATAGTAATTAGCAGTTATTGTAATAGTAGCACTAGTTAGGTGATAGTTTGAATTCTGAATTTAATAGATTTCACGAAACGACGAGAGAGCTCAGGGAGCCAATCCTTAGGTAGTTTTTCAACTGCATTGTAATAGATTATTCATAGATGAGTAGTGGTAGGAGATCAAGTAGAACAAAATAGAGTGGAGCAGAAACACTATGCAATTTTCGTTTTTATAAATGAATCGAACAGACGAAAATTGTCTCGAATCTGCTTGAGTTGTGTTCATATTGAGTATGAATGGAGGTATGTTATTTTGTGCATGCCTAGTAGTTACAATTCATTTTCTATGTATGAATGATTGAGAGAGTGACTGTATGAACCCATAATGGGACTGGATAAGTCTTAGTTGTTCTTCAACTGAACCATGTATGCAAGGTGTGCGTCGACTGAATCACAGAACGATTTAGGAAGGGAAGTTCAAAGAAAAACAAAGGAAACTTTAAGAGTCCAGACGCAAGGAGTGCGCAGTACCTTGAAATGAAAAGGAGTCAAAGAACCAAAAAGACGAGCGGCAGGTGGACGAGAAGCATTTTCTTTTTTTTGAGAACATCCTTCGAGTTGAGCTATTCGAAATCCTACCAAGGATGAAAGCTCAGAAGAGATAACACTTTCAATAAGTGTTGGTGAATTCCACAGGAGGAAGATTCATCAAAGTGGCAAAGGATCGAAGTTTGTGGAGGCAGACAAATCTCCCAAGTCTAGGAAAGAAAGAGTGTAGAAGCTCAGGAGGAAGAGCATAGTAATCGTCAGATCTGAGCGTAGGGAGCTGACTGTCATCGGATCTAGAAGAGTTGCGAGGAGTTGAACAAACGATAGGTATACTTCGAGAGAAAGTGTTGATCTGCCGACAGCCATTAGATCTATAGAAGTAGTGCAAAATTTAGTGCTTTGTGTCCAAAGGAGGATTTCAGCATTCGGTGTTTGGAGAAACAAGAGAGAAATTCCTTCGAACTCGTGTATTGTGAAATCCCAATGACCGTCGGATCTCACGAAGGACATGCATCAATTGGGTGAGAGACTAAGAACTGAGGCGCGTGGTAGTCGAGCAATGGTTCGCAAAACCAATGACAAGATCGTGGCCATTAATATATATAAATCTACGTCGTAGATTTCCCAAGGGATGTTTCGGCATTTCGTGGACCGGGAACCACAAGAGAGGGAGTCTTTGGACCCTCTTGACAAAAAATCATGAAAATAAGATCGTCGGGATTTGATCTGAGTGTTGATCAAGGGGAGAATCTAGACCGTTGGATCAACCAAAAGAAAATCCTTTCGAAATTTCGCATACTAGGAGTTTGGAGTGGAGGTAGCACTATTCATGGGTCTATGATCCACGAAACGTGAAAGGAATAGGCATCGGGGCTTGGGCCTAGTCAAAGGTCACATCGCGAGTAAAGAGAAGAGGGCTAGCACTTAGCTAGAGCCCTAGTTGTACTTCAGGGTTCCGGGAAGAAGAGAGGTGGGACACTCAACTTTGGAAGTCCCGATTCGCGAAAAGAACCATTTGGGTTAGCCACGGATCACAACGAACGATCACATGAAGGGATCTATGGAGGAGTTAACCGTTAGTTAAGTCTTTTCAGCGTTCGATGTAGAATATTCAAGAGTTGGTCCCTCGAGAAGTCCCAAACCGCAAATCACGAAGTGCCTTGGAAAAAAAGGGTGCAGTCACAGCCCTTGGTTGTGTGGAGTGGAGCTCATGCTTGGCGTTTATAAGAGCTGACTAGGTTCAGAATAGGACCTGTGGATCTGATTTGCAGGGTTCTAGTGAGGACCTAAAAGAGATGTTCCAGCTCAGAGTTAGAAGACGATCCAGTCACTAGGAGGTCATGAACCCTACTAGGGTAGGGGGTTTGCATCAGATAGACATGATGAGTCCTAATGTTTCAAGAAGATGGCAAATTTAGAAGCATCAATTAAGAATAACAACATCAATATTGATCTTGCTTCTTCTTCTCATGGACATGCACTTTCAGCTTCTGGTTTCTCCTTCAATAAAACTTATACTTCTACTTCTGATGAGTGGCTTATTGATTATGGAGCATCTTATCATATGGCTAAGGATAGAGACATATTTTCTACTCTAAATGAATGTAACACCAAGAAAATATTTGTTGGTGATGATAGATCTCTTAGAGTTGAAGGATCTGGAACAGTTCAAGTAGAAAATGGTCATTTCAATGATGTATTATGTGTTCTAAGTCTTTCTTGTAACCTTCTATCAGTATATCAAATCACTCATTCAAGTGAATGTAAAATCATAGAGTTTTCACCTCACCAAGTTGTAATCAAGGATCTAAAAGATCCTAAGCATGTTCTTGCAACTGTAATTGATGATGATATTACCAGGCTGTACAAGTTTGACAACTTTGGGTCATCATCTTTTTCATCAGTTTTTGTTGCTCATAGCGATGACTTGAGAAAACTTTGGCATGAGTTGTTTGGTCATCTAAACTATCGCTCATTGCAACAACTATGTAATCAACAGATGGTGATTGGTCTTCCTCTTGTTTCATGCAGAGATGGTGTTTGTGTTGGTTGTGTTCTCAACAAACATCATCGGGACAGTTTTGAAAAACATGCCTCTTAGCACACCTCAGGTCCTTTGCAACTTGTTCACAATGATTTGTGTGGTCCACATTCTTCTCCTTCTTTTTCTGGTGCAATTATTTCTTAACTTTCATTGATGACTTTTCCAGACGTATTTGGTTTTACTTCTTAAAACTTAAGAGTGAAGTTTTTGACAAGTTTTTGGCCTACAAGGTCCTTGTAGAAAAGAAATGTGGACATCAAATTCAAATGTTAAGAACAGATAATGGAGGCGAATATGTGAACAATACTTTTACAAGTTATTGCACTACACAGGGAATCCAAATGCAACACATTGTTCCATATACACCACAATAAAATGGTGTTGTTGAGATAAAGAACCACATTAAAAGAAATGGTTGATTGTATGATCCAATCTGAGGGATTAAGTCTAAAGTATTGGGCAGAAGCCATCAACTGTGCAAATTACATAGTAAATCGCACTCCCACAAAGGCTCTTAAAATATAACACTGAAATAAGCATTGACTAAAATTAAACCAGATGTAAGTCACTTCTGTGTATTTGGCAGTATAGCATGGGCTCACATTCCTAATGAGAAAAGGAAATCATTGTAGCCTAAAAGTGAGAAGTGTATATTTGTTCGTTATTCTGAAGATGTCAAAGGTTATAAACTTCTTCAAAAACATTGTAATGAAATTATTATTAAAAGATATGTTAAATTTGATGAAAATCTCTTGGTCTGCAAGCCTAATTAGACATTTGTGCCTTCTTTGGCCTGTGAGCCTAATTCAGCGGTTGTGCCTTCTTTGGTCTGTGAGTCATTTTCGACGTTTGTTCCTTCTTATATTCTGGTTTGTTCTTCAGTTGATGACAATGAGGATGAAAATCCACCTCCGCCTACTCACCTTACTCCAGATGAGTCCTTTGAACCTGAACCAACACCATCTCCATCGCTTCCTAGACAAGTCCATTCAACAAGAGAAGCAGCTGGTGATCTTGTCGATGATCCTTCAGATCAGCGTCGGACACGTTCATAGTTCCAGTGAGTCTCTTCTCTTTTGGCTCAGGTTTCAAAAACTCATGATCCAGAGACATTTGCAGAAGCTTCAGGTCATCCAGATTGGGATACATCAATGAATGAAGAGTATCATTCTTTAATGGAAAACGATACTGGGGATCTTATACCTCTTCCAAAAGGAAGAAAAATTGTTAGATGTAAATGGGTCTATAGAACTAAGTATGCATTAGATGGAAGTGTTGAAAGACACAAGGCTTAGTTATTTGCCAAAGGATTTTCCCAAGTTGAAGGAATTGACTATAATGAAACCTTTTCCCTTGTAGCCAAAATGAATTCCATCCGACTTGTTATTGCCCTTGTTTCCTCACATAAATGGGAGTTCATTAGATGGATGTTAAATCCGCCTTCTTGCACAGAGATTTGGAAGAAGAAGTCTACATGGAAGAACCTCCTGGCTATGTCCAAAATGACTCTAGACTTGTTTTTCTCCTTAATAAATCTCTTTATGGTCTCAAGAAATCTCCCCGATCTTGGTATGCCAAAATGGACAGCTTTATTATTGCCATTGGATTCTCTAGATGTCATTCTAATCCTAATGTCTATACCAAGAAAGTAGGAATCCATATCATAATCCTTGTCCTTTATGTTGATGATGTTATCCTTACTGGTAGTGACTCAAAACTTTTAAACCATGTGAAAACTAGCCTTAAGAAGAAATTTGAAATGGTAGACTTAGACTTTTTGCACTATTTCCTTGGCCTCCAAGTTTTGCAAACCAATGAAGGAATTTTTATTTCCCAGACTAAGTATGCTTGTGGCCTTCTTCGTCTCTTTCACATGGACAATTGTAAACCATCCCCTTCTCCCTTCCAGTCCGGATTCAAGCTTATTGCTACCTATACTTCTCCCGAAGTTGATTCCACCATGTACCATCAGTTAGTTGGTAGCCTCTTATACTTGACTCATACCCATCCTGATCGTTCCTTTGTTGTTGGTCTTGTTGCTCGGTATATGCAAACACCCCATGAAAGACATTGGAAAGAAACTAAAAGGATACTTCACTATGTCTGTGGTATAGTTCAGTTTGGGATACATTACAGTTTAGGGGGGACTCCTTTATTGGTTGGTTTCACTGATTCAGATTGGGCCGACGACCCTGATGATTGGAAGTCTACTGCAGTTTATGTTTTCATCCTTGGTTCAGGACCTGTCACTTGGGCCTATAAGAAACAACAGGATATTTCACTTTCTTCAGCAGAAGCAGAGTATCGAGAAGTGGTAAATGAAAGTCAGGAAGTCTTGTGGCTTCGACAGAACCTTTCAGAGTCTGGATTCCATCAACAACATCCGACCAACCTTTGGTGCGACAATTAGAGTGCCATCAATCTTGCCAAAGACCTAGTTCAACATCAGCGTAGAAAAGACATCGAGATACACATGCACTTCATTACAAAGTTCATTCATGATCAAGTTATTGAAGTGCTCTTTTTCCCTATAGAAGATCAAGTTGCAGACATTTTCACAAAGTCTCTTATAGAAGCGAAGTTTTCCAAACTTTGATATATGTTAGGAGTTCATGAAGTTGTCATTAAGGGGGGATAGGCTCTAATTCCTCCTTCCTTCTCCTATTATGTCACCATTGTAAATCCTTCAATCCAATCCCAAGTTGTTCTTAAGGGGGGATGTTAGGATATTTAGACACTTAGGAGTTAGTTAAGATCTAATTGGTATAATGTGTCATTAGGTAAAAGTGTGTTTCTTAGTATGTTTCTTTAGTATGCATTAGTATGAATTTGTAGTTAGGAAATCTGACGGTCATGATATGTTCCCGACATAGAGTGATCTAAAGGTTCATACTCTCCTCGATATTAACGGCCATTGATTTGTGGCTTAACATCTGATTGGTCCATGATCTCTATTTAAAGAGCATGGAGGGTCATTTGTCGATGATCGATTGTGAGAAAATCTCTTGTAAAATCTCTCCGTAATCTTTTTCTTTTGCATTAATAAACTGCTCCAAGTGGCCGTGTTGGCTGGGGCCATGGATGTTTCCCCATAGGGGTTTTACCATGTCAAAACATCGGTGTGTTGATATTTGATTTGGTTATGTGAGTGGTTACTGAAGGTGTTCGTCCTCTGTTGGAATACATGTGTTTTCGAACGCTAAGTCATTAAAAGAAGAATTTTTGCAGTATAAGTTTGTACGATCTTGTTATATAATTGGTAAATCTACTAAACCAACAAGATAAAGGATTTCCATAAAGTTGCAAATGGACAAAATACATGGAGAATGGATAGTTGTTTCTATGAATAGAATAAATAATTAGTGCTACGAAAGCAAGGTGTATTGTGCTACAGAACTAAAATATGCAGCAGTCTTATTAATTAGCAGTAGTTATAAGCCTTATGATCAAGACATTGCTACATAAGAAGCCTTCAAAAAGACCTAATGTCCTCTATTGTTGCAAAAAATAGGTAGGCCAATTTGATCTTGATGGTATCCATGCATTTTCTTACTCTTAAGCTCACATATAATATTCAATGGAAGAAAATGTATACATCTATGAAGACAATGCAATAACCCTTGTTTTTGTTCACATTGAAGATGAAAGGTTTGAAATTTTAGGAATTTCTTCATCGTGACTTGAATAAAGAGCCACCATTCATGAAATGTTTTAAGAATAGCTATAATTCCATCATTATACAACAACGATGAGAAATCCTAAGACGATTGATTAATGTCAACACCCTTACCTTCATTATAGGAGAAACAAAGACCATCTCAAAGAAAAAATAGAAGTAAAGAAAAAATCAATATTCTTGTACATTGAAAACTCCATAGGGTATTATAAGATAGTGGAGTGCTTGAAAACTATCTTGTGGGTGGTTATCCCTATGTAATAAAAGAATTCCTTCAGTTAGAACTTCTTTGCAACATCTTAAGAAAGTAGAAACTTGAAAACCAAATTTTGACTATTATAAGATAGTGGAGTGCGTGAAAACTAGCTTTTGGGTGGTTACCCCTATGCAATAAAAAAATCCTCAACACCTTAAAAAAGTAAAAAATTGTAAACCAATTTTGGTGATTTATTTATGAGAAAAATAAAAAAGAGTTCCAATAATTGCTACAAAATCCTAGCTATTACATGATATATCATATTTATTATGCTACAAATTGTAGCACTTGAATTTGTTGAGAAATTCTATTTGTTTCATGATATTGTCATATTGATCATTCTATTGATTCTATCTTAATTTACAACACCTTTATGAAATGATGAATATTCCTCACTATTAATGACATTATACAATGCTTTCAACATTATCCGACTAAAAACCCAAACAATTCTAGTTTGCTAAAGAATAATTACCATGGCATGCTAAAGAATAATACTCCCAACCTTAGAAAAATTCCAATCTACCCAATAGTATTTACTCCAACATGCTCAAGAATGATTATTTTATATTGCTAAATAATGGACCCTTCAACTTAGCCAAGTATATGAGTGTTTACTATTAGTTAAGTGTGTGTACCACTTGTCTCAACAATTTAGTCAAATTGTTTTTTTTAAGAATATACTTGATCAAACTTGTCATGGCTAATTTGGTAGTATCGCCACCTTTATCTTCCCTTTTATATTTTTATACTATGTAATTCTTTGTATTTTAAGTAATCCTATACTTAATGAGGAAAATAAAAAAGTGGAATGTTGCTGCAAATGTGTTATGTTGGAATATAGTACATGTAAGGGTGGAAATAATAGTTCGAGTATTACAGGTATGGTCAGAGGATATTGGTGCACTGGTGGGGAGGGAAAATTACAAAACAGAGATTAATTAATCTCAATAACAATGAGGCCACAAGGGCACATCACAAGCGAGTCTACGCTCACGCAATTTATTCTATTAATTTGATAAATTGCTTATAATTATATAGGCTAGGATAGCCCCTAATAGTCTCCTAAATAAGTGGATTTGAAAACCACTTCAACACAAATCGTGCGTACAGTTTTAACCATTTGCTAACTATGGAATTTCGCCATTATTATCTAACACTCCCCCTTAATGGAGAAATGGATTTAATACAATAAAAATGCATAACATGCCTACTGGTCTTAGTCTCAACTAGGCTTACAAACATTACAAAGGACAATTCAAACAAAACCTTAAAATTCGTTTTAACTCCATGTATGAGTGAGTTTTTCTCTTCCTCCTTTTCTAGTTTCTAAAGCCTCTATGCATTTTCAATTTACGTCTATCTCTTTTGCTGAAAATTCCATGTTTCAAATTCTTATGCTTAATCTTATTGTTGGAGTTTGTCATCAATTTGAAAATTATTTCAGATTGTCCATGCTTGTCCTCTTCAACTTTTTCTTCGAAAAATTGTTTGTATGTGAATTGCTGCCACATGTCATTCTCTATTGTTTGCTCTTCACCATTGAGCTTTTGATCATCAATTTGTTGCAACATGAGTTCATAATAGAATTTGATTTCTTCAAGGCTCCACTTCATAAAAATTTCTTCAATTTCAACATCTTCTTCTCCAATATCCATTGAGTTTTCGTCATATATTTTCTTCATCAATTTCTTCATTTTCTTTCATGTTTTCTTCGTAATCAGTCACTACTGAAAATGAATTGTTGTCTTGTAGACCTGCACACTCAAAAACATTGTTACAATCATATGAAAAATCATAGGAAGAACCATACTGGTTCTTTTCATTTTTCTCCTCTAAGAGATTTTTCCTTTCTTTGTCTTTCTTCCTTGCCTCTGATGTTGCATAATAATCTTCATTTTCAGCTTCAACTATTGTCACAACTGGTTTTTTCATGTATTCAACCTCTTAACCATGCTCTATCACTACAAACAGGTTGTCTTTTACTTGGTTTGTGTATGCAAATAAGCTTCTCTTCTCACCAAACAATAGCTCATTAATAAGATGTT
>JZKD02S2392483.1:300105-322711 GCA_000966675.3 Picea glauca | reverse complement strand
GGGTGATCCCCTTCCTCATCACATCCTGCAGGAAATAGACTTTCCATCGAAGTTCAATGACTTGGTATGTGCCATCCTTCGACTGAAAGGTGACACACGCTGCTACAAGGTACTCTTGATAACCTTCTATATCAAATGGAATAAGTTCTGCATTGCATTTATTGATTCTAACTTAGAATTGGAAAACAGATGATATTGACGTTGGCATGACGATTACAGGCGGACAGGGCGCGCGGAGAAGAAGCTTCCTCCGTGTCGTGTTATATGAAAGACAATCCTGGATTAACAGAGGAAGATGCTGTCGATCATATCAATGTGATGGTCGATAACTTAATCAAAGAACTAAATTGGGAGTTACTCAGACCCGATAGCAATGTTCCCATCTCTTGCAAACAAGCTGCTTTTGACATTTGCAGAGTTTTCCTTTACGGTTACAAATACAGAGATGGCTACGGCGTTGCCACTATTGAAACAAAGAATTTGGTGACTAGAACCGTCCTTGAACCTGTGCCTTTGTAAGCACACCTCAAGTCTATTACAAATTCCTACCTAAGTTTCTGATTTTTCTAACCAAACCTGGAGGTTGCATACGGATCTCAGGTTGGTTGGTAGAGATGTCCATGTCATATATGAAGGGCGAATGCCTATGAGTATGATTATCGTGAAAGTAAGAGTCAGATGGAAATATTGTTGGAGATAATGTTCCATTAATTAATTAATGTTGTGATATGTTTGGAATTGGTTTGTATTTATTGGAGATTATTGAAATATTCTTTCAATCTCCATATCTATGTTTGGAATTAGTTGGATTTGACTCCAACTATATGTGTGTAATAAATAGTTTTGTGTGCATATTGTTTTGCAATTGATCCTGTTCATTAAGTTGATTAGGAGGGGCAGAATTCATTGGGAGACACAGCAGTTATTGTATTACATTATAAATATAAATATGTATTTGTTGAAGTGATTAGTTTTTACTTTTTTTGTGTTTAATATGGGATTTTTAGCAATTGTGATTTGCTAATGTATTCGTTATTGTAATTTTTAAGTGAATTGTTTACTCTTATTTATTAGATGATTGTTGTAGATGTAGTTAGTTGTGAGAGATTTTTTCTAACTAAATTTTATAGATTTGTTTTTATTTATGATTAAGATAACCTATTTATCTTAAAGTAAAAAACTTTATGTATAAATATGTGTACTTTATTAATTATATACTGAAAACAGTTTTATATGTGTGTGAAGAAATATCTGTCCGATAAAGCTTTTATGTTTTGTTTTTATTTTATTAATTATAAAATATTTCATTCTATATTATTCTGTTTTATTGAAATAATAACTTTATTACCCTGCCTTCCTTCTACTTTATCACCGACTTATATCTTAAGTATTTGTGATATATATAAGTAGACTGTTTTGTGATATATATACGTACACTGTTTTTGCATTATCACTGAAATCAGCTACTGAGTAAGTTGTATCATGTGCGTTCCGGAAAGATGAATACAAGATTGAATCTGTATTAATAGGTGACATCGATATGAACAATTTGAATTCTTAGATTCGCTCACCTAACCTGAACTGACCCAAAAGGGCTCAAATATTCATAGCACAACATGTGGATGACGTGGCATGATATGAAAATTGTTATAAGTGATATCCAATAAGATATGAAAAGTGAATCCGATCTCTGTGAGTGGGCTTTATTTTTTTATTAAATTCGATATCACTTCCATAAAGTATATGATAATCAATATTGTGAGTGGGCTTTATTTTTTTCATTAAATTCGATATCACTTCCATAAAGTGTATGATAATCAATATAGACGAAAGGATAATGTCAAAAGCACTTAAGTGAGCATCAATCACAAAGATTTGAAAAAAATTGTACAAGACAAAGATTTGAAATTTGGACAAGACAAGCCGGATTTTTATTGAGAAAATTGGATAAACATTAAAAGTTTTTTTTTTAAATTATGTTTATAATAAATAAATATTATAATTTATATAATATAAATGTTAATTATTTTTTAATATTTAAAAAAATTATTATAATAAAAATTTGGAATTTTTATCTTCAGTTTTATCCAGAATGAAGGTGGATTATTATGTTCAATGATAGTTATCTTAAATTCCACATAGGATTATTCTGCAGAGGATCTGGACCAAGTGATTGATACCACCACTCTTGCAACCACCCTTCCCTTTAACTCCCTCCCCATTCCGTTGTACCATGGTAAAACTCTCATTCCACCCTCTTCCAACTTTGGAGACTTACCTTCGACTTCGGGAGTGAGAAAGACACAAGTGACAGATCCCACATGGTCCAGAGGACTGGGCTCTGAGTTATCGCCACTCAAAACCCATAGTGCGCGGAAAAAGGAAATCACAGAGGCATCGAGTTCGGCCTCTCTACCTACTGATCTGAATTTAGGGGCACTTAGAGGATTAAAAGCCCTAGCACGGGCCAAATCATGATCCTACTCTCCCTCAATTTTAGAGGGGTAGGAGGACCCCTGAAACTTGCCTCCATGCAACGACTCCTTGACAAGACTCGACTGACGGTTATTTTTCTACAAGAAACTCTAATGGATGCTGCAGCTACTAGAAATTTTCTTTACTCTCTCCAACCTGATTGGATGGTATGTGCGGCTAGCTCAGTAGGAAACTCGGGCAGACTCTTGGCGGCCTGGGATCCAATTTTTTTTTATTTTTCTCCGGTGCTAAGCCCTAGTGGGATTCTACTTGCTGGTACCTGTTTTGAACTAAACTCTACCCTGACCTTGCTCAATACTTATGGTCCTTGTCTCAACCACAGATCTTTCTAGGAGAGCCTTGACCTCTTAGGCCTCCTGACTATAAAAGACCTCATTATAGCGGGAGACCTGAAGCTGATGCTTAGCTCTAAGGAGATATGGGGAGACAGGGCTAAGATGAATCCACTCGCGGACTACTTCAAATTACTCTTCTCGAAAAATGCTTTAGTGGATCTAGAACCGGTAGAACTTCTGCCTACTTGGCGAAATGGGAGATCGGGTCCATCTAGTATAGAAAAGCGACTTGATCGTTTCTTGGTGACCAAATATTTGATCACACCAAATCGCATGACTCGAGCCTGGATGGATCCTCCTTTCCTTTTCGATCATGTCCCCATCTGCCTCCAAATTGGAGTAGGGAAACCAGGGACAAAATATCCCTTCAAGTTCAATCCGACTTGGCTGTTGGAACCTGCTTTTGACCAGATAGTTCGATCGATCTGGTCTGAGTCATCTCTCATGTTACATGGGGACGCACAGGGAAACATGGTGAGGAAACTCAACAACTTGAAAGAAAATTCTATCATTTGTCTCAAGAGAAAAAAATCCGTACACTCATCCAAGCTGAACAAAATTGAACATCAATTAAATTTTTTACACAGACAGAAGGCTTAGGACGACCAACAAGTTGACTTCAAAGCTACATTGCATCATTTAGAGGCAACCCGTAATATTATTCTATGGGAGGAAGAGGATAGATGGCACCTGAAAAGCAGAGCACTATGGCTTACTAGTGGAGACAGTAACACCAGCTACTTCCATCGCTTTGCCAGTCACCGCAGGAATAAAAAACTCATCTGGGATATTGAGGAAGATGATGGGAGTATCCTACATAAGACAGAAGACATCAAGCAGGCGGATGACAACCACTACAAATCATTTTACCAAGAAGCAAATAATATCAATCTAAATGATCAGATAGAAATTGCCCGACTTTTTCCACAAATGGTTACAGATGAGGAGGCGAGGGCATTGGAATCTCCCTGCACAAAAGAGGAAATTCTAGAGGTGATAAAATGTTTCACTAAAGAAAAAAGTCTTGGTTCCGATGGGTGAATGGTGGAACTTTACCTCCACTATTTTGATTTAATGGGACAAGATCTGTTGGATGTAATTGAGGATTCAAGGAACAGAGGGATTGCCAACAAGCAACTAAATAATACTTTTATTGTCCTGGTTCCAAAATGAAATCTTCCTTGATAGTTCTTGGACTACCGACCCATATTGCTATGTAATCTTAGCTATAAGATCATTACAAAGATCATTGCCAGAAGAATTCGGCCCATACTCTCCAGGGCACTGTCAGAGGAACAACTTGGATTTCTCAAGGGGAGACAATCCTCGATGCTATTGGAACTGCACAAGAGTGCTTACACAGTATTAAGACAAAAAATTTACAAGCCGTCCTCCTAAAAATGGACCTCAAAAAGGCCTTTGACTATATAAATTGGAATTTTTTACACCTCATCCTTCTACAGTGTGGATTTGGGGCTATCACTACTAATTGGATGATGGGATGCATAACCTCAACTGCCTTTGTTGTTTTGATCAACGGTGAGGCTACTAAAGTTTTCCAATGTGAAAGAGGGCTTCGACAGGGCTGCCCCCTCTCACCCCTCCTTTTCATCTCGGTCTTAGAAAATCTTAGTATCTTGTTAAAAAGAAGTCAATCAGATGGAAAAATTTCAGGGATCAGAGTTTCAAGATTGACTTAGATACTACATCTTCTCTTCGTAGATGACGTGATTATCATGACATCAACCTCCATGTCTGAATGGACAGAAATTTACAATCTACTTAACACTTTCTGTTATGCTTCAGGTCTGAAGATCAATTATCAGAAGTCAACCTTCTTAACTTCAGGAGCTCAGGATGAATTCCTGATGGAACTAAAGACACTATTCGGCATCAACATACGAGATCTTGCGGATGGTTTCAGCTACCTTGGATACCATATCAAACCTATAAGCTACAATGTAAGGGATTGGAGATGGTTAATTGAAAAGTTTGAATTTAGAATCCTACACCGGTGTAATAGATGCTTAACTCTGGGTGGAAGATACATATTAATCAAGGTTGTTTTGGAAAGCCTTCCGGTATACTACATGGCCCTCGCTCACATCTGTCTCTCAGTGATAAAGAAGATACGACAGTTGATTTTTGCCTTCCTCTAGAATGGAAACAACCAGAATAGAGGCTACCATCTCTATAGGTGGGAGACTTTATCAAAACCAAAACCGTTGGGTGACTGGGGAATGAGAAATTTATACTTTTTCTACAAAGCACTCTCAGCGAATACGCTCGGGAGAATTCTAATGGTTCCAGGCATTTGGAGCAAAGTTATAAAAGATAAATACATCACCCACCAGTCGGTCCATTCCTAGCTCAGATCAGCATCAACTTCTCCACTGAGGGGCTCACAAACTTGTAAGCATCTTATAAAGTCCCTCCTGATTCTACTACACTAGATCGCGTGGCTACCTGGCTCCGGATCCTCAATAGAAATTCATAAGGATGCTATCCTTCGCATGGGTAACAAAGCCCTGCTTTCAACTAGTCTTCTAGAACACTTGCACAGAAAAGGTATATACTTTCTATTTCAAATAAAATCTCCACCTAGCCGTGGCTTGATAGGAGAAACCTTGGTATCTAGCTCCTCGCTGGAACTAGACAACGAGCTTGTAGCATAATGGAATCGTTACAAACATAATCTCATTGGAGCTGGTATCCATCTACAGGAGCGGTCGAACACCCTCATTTGGTCGGGAGGAGACAAAACCAAAAAAATCTCAATTAAAAACGTGAGGTGGTCTGGAAAAACTGCGATGAGACTTGGTGTACTCATCTGTGGAAATGGAATTTCCCCTTGAAAATAAAATTATTCATCTAGTTATTAACTGAGAACAAAATCCTTGTTTGGGATAACCTCCAAAGCTGTGGCTGGGCGGGCCCCAATAGGTGCATTTTGTGTAAGATGGACAACGAATCCTCTTTACATCTCTTTGTGAACTGCAATTTCACCTAAGAAGTATGGTTACATGTCACTACTACATTAAATATAACAAAACACTGGATTGGATCCGCGACGAAACAATGCTTCAACACATGGTTCTCTAGACACCAGACCTATCCTACACTGCCAGCTACCCTTTGCTGGAACATTTGGTTTGCGAGGAATGTTGCCATTTTTGAAGATAAGTCTCCCTCGATCCACTTGGTGACCAAAAACATTATAGAAGTGATAGATTGTCCTATCACACTTACAAAAGATCCTCCAACCCACAGATCTACTATAACTCTTCCATCTGACAAAGTCATCGCCTGGTTTGACAGAGATGCACAACCAGATGGAATACTCTATGGGGCGGGGGGATACATCCTCATAAACTCTCACACTTCTATCAGGTGGACCCTTAATTGTGGACAAGGCACAAATACCAAGGATGAACTTATGGGGGCGTGGGCATCCCTCATCTTAGCTCACAGACTAAACATTGAAGTGATGCTACTACTGAGAGACTCCAAAGTCATTATTGACTTGATTAATGGCAAAGCTGATCTCCAGGCAGTAGCACTAGAATGCTGGAAAGAGAGAACACTTGAATATAAAAGACTTGTTAAGAGCCTCTCCGCCTTACACATCTACAGAGAAGACAATAGAATCGTGGACATCCTATCAAAACAGGCTTTATCCTAGCCCCTCAAAATTCTAACATTCTCTTGATGGGAGGATGACAATGAGGGTCCTCCAATACTGCTCAATATCTAAAACGAAAGACACAAGAAAACTGATCTTCTTTAGTATCAGATTCTACTGATATTAGTGGTATCTTGTCCCTCAGAATTCATGACAGAATGACTCTGGTTGGATGTTTTTCATTATGTGAGCAGAAAGCTGCCATTTTTCATGTCTCTGCTTTGACAGGATCGCTGAAATGTAAATTCTTATATCCTTCTGAATATAAAAAGAATTTTTCCCGTGGAAAAAAAAAGTTCCACCTAACTTCACAACGGTTCATTACCTACATCATATCACTTTAAAGTTTGTTTCTTTACCAAACATATGAATATATTCGGTGTACATTTGCAGAAGACATTCGTTGTTGGATATTTTTAGAGTATTTCCCTAGCATCAGTTTAAATGAAAAAAAATGGTGACTATCTTGACATTGCGATCCCCCTTCTTTTCATGATGCTCATGATGGGAATGTTGAACGAATAGTTTTTGCAGGTGGGCTTCAAAGTCAACAAATTGATCAATTGTCAGAACCTTAGTTTAAACACTTTTTGAGTTTTGTTTTTTAGGATTTTTTTTTATTTAATTTGTCTTAAATTTTGTAAGAAATGTTGGATCTACATATTTGAGTGGCTAAGTCTATATAATCAGAGTACTAGAAGGTTTTCCAAGAAGATGAATTCATTTCTGTATTCATAAATACAATTTAAACAACAAAAAATTAAGATTTCGTCCACATTGGAGTGAAAAAAATAAAAAAGTAAAATAGTTAAACAACATCATTGTCAAATAGCCTTTTTAATCAACTTTGAATAACATAAGTAAATATAAAATTGAGCATGTAAAATTTGTTGAGATATGCCAACCAATTTCCCAAGATTTTTTGGATTGTAAGAGATTTAGTGGATCTTTTATTTAGTTTGTTGTTGAAACAAATCACACAATGTGTGGATCCACATAAATGTAATCAATTCTATGTAACTGCTCCTATAAATCTATGTACCTCCATAGAGGAAAAATAGTCTTGAGAGAGGTTGAGTGTGTGTAAGCCTGATTTGGATAATGTAATATCTCCCTTGAATGATAAATAAACCCAATATCATTGTCAGGTGGATGTTTCCTTGTATAGGGTTTTACCACGTAAAAAATTGTTGTTGTCTCTATGCTATAATTTGTGTGATTGCATCTTGTTCAATATTTTCAATTAGATATTTGTGTTTTTATGCTTCTGCTACCACAAATGGTATTAGAGCAGATGAGCCAAAGAAGATCTACTAGTTCAACAACCTTTGGACAAGATTTAACACATGAAAGCAAGTGCAAATTAGAAAGGGGCATCTTTTTTTTTACGTAGACTCTCCCTAGATAGAGTGACATGAGCGTCCATACCTAGGCGCACCCAGAAAATGGTCGAGGTAGCGTCCAACAAGAAACCCGCCCTATTAAAGCATACGAGAGCTTCCAAGAATAGGGAGATGCAGCCCAAAAGTGGTACAACAACAGTACTAGATGCTTGGAACATCATTATGTGGAAGCATCCCTCCTTATGCTCGGATTTTTAAATGAGGTGAATGATTTTCCTTATGATTGAAATTTTAATGGAGGATGTCACATTAAAGGCTTTATTTAATTGATGGAGAATGTTTTTTGTTCCTCAATATATATTATTTTAAAAGGAGTATATTTATGTGGGGTGGATATCACTTATTAGTCCCTTCTGAAGGTGTAGAGGGACTATAGCGATTGATAATTCATTGAATTCATATTAGTTTGTCCTTTGACTAAAAATATTTGCATAATATCTAATGTTGGAACTAGGGAACTAAAAACATTGATTTCTATATAATAAAAAATACCATATATGTCATGATATGATTGTATAATAGATTGGAGGTCTTATTGCCAGCTCTGCTATTCCCAATGTTTGGTATGCTAGAATATCCAAATCTTTTGATCATATACAGTCTTTTTGAGTTGTTATTTTTTCTTGAAATGTTTGGATATCCAAAGCTTTGAAGATAGATAATCAATTTTTTTTATAAGTTTACATCATATTAGTTTGTCCTTTTAATACATTTTTTTTTTTTACATAGGTTCTACTGTTCAAACTATTGTTACTATTTTTTTTTACTGTTGTTATAGAATAATATAATAAATGTTTTTTTTGTATGTAAGAGACCTGCCACACTGCATTCTTTCTAAAATGTTTACAGAGCAGTTCTGATAGACTTAAATGTTTACCTAATAGGCTTCATAGCCTTGAATGTTTACTTACCACACCTGTTACAATACATTTTCTTCCATATCTTTTTATATGCAATGTTCTCTATAGTCAATGTGTGCAATATTGTTCTTCAGCGACATTGCTGGTTCACTGGTTCATGCTTGCTTATTGCATATTCACTGATTTCTTATTTGTTTGTTGTTGTTGTTCTTGTTTTCATGTTGATATTGTTACAATTTGCACACTTGGGGTTCTGCAACCGTGATTGGAACTTCCCTTCTGTCGTTCACCATTGACGAGTGGGTTTAGGTGCCCTATTTATTTTTTCTTGATATTTGCAGTTTGCAGGTGGGAAATTTGACTACTG
The DNA here is from genome assembly GCA_000966675.3 of Picea glauca. Lineage (NCBI taxonomy): Eukaryota > Viridiplantae > Streptophyta > Pinopsida > Pinales > Pinaceae > Picea > Picea glauca. The sequence goes on along the minus strand of JZKD02S2392483.1, from coordinate 313,568 downwards.
GGGATGCCTGAGTCGAAATCCTCTTGCATAAGATCTTTGTGTGTGAGGATAAAATACGGTTTCCTTTTGTGATGTGTCACTGTTGCTATGATGGAGGTAGGTTATGTGTAGAACATTGCCTTTGGACAGTCCTGCTAACTTTGAATTTTACCTGACAGTTCTCACAGCTCGAAATATTTGGTTAACAGATGTGTTACAATACATTTTCCTCTGAATATTTTGATACAATCTTGTGTGCAGTGAATTTGGCCAATATTGTTCTTCACTGGCATTTCCTGGTCGACTGGTTGGTGCTTGCTTCTTTGTTCGTTGGATGTTGCTTGTTGTTGTTTGATTCAACATTGCAGGGTTCGGGTCCTACAATTGCAGTTGGGCCTTTTGGTGCATCTTAACTAGGTTATTATTTGTTTCTTTCTCTTGTTTGCTTAAACTTTGCAATGTTGGGGTACTACATCTTCAGTTGGATTTGTTGTTACATTGTTTTGCAGTTGTCTCCCTATAAAATGTTATTAATATAAAATATTATGAAAAAAATTGCAGTGGATGTAAATTGCATCTCTTATGGCTTCAACTAGAGTTTGTCGAGCTCTAACTATATTTCATAGCTGACTATTTTTTTCCCATGTTTAATTTCTTCCTATGGCTTCATAGTGATGAGAGTAAGTGTTGTTGTGTGAACGATAAAGTTCTTCTTTGTAAACTTTCCCATTTTTTCCTTTTGTTCTTCCATTCTATTGTGTGTTTTTGGTTCTATACTTTGGCACGTTTCTGTCCTCGCGGGTTCTCGAGGTGGCTAATTGACAAATTGTCATCTCCATCTATATATTCACATCACGAGTCCGGCTAGCCACCATTCATTTGCATATTTATCCAATTTCTTCTAAACTTGTCTGTTTTTCCCTTTTGTTCTTACCCTCTATTACGCATTTATGGTTCTATACTTTGTCACGTTTCTGTGCTCATGGGTTCCTAATGTGGTGAACTGACAAATCGTCATCTCCATCTATATATTCACATCACGAGTCTGACCGATCGTCATTCCTTTGCATACATAGCCAATTTTATGAACGAGGGTTCGCGGATAGGTGCTATCAAACTATGGTAACTCGTGTTTGGGGTATACATCCTACACATAGAAATTTTGTGCTCTACAATTCGACCCCCGACTCCTTGAACTCGCAACCCTGCCTCCACCTACGATGACTTCGTCTGTCTGACCTACCTTTCCATACTTAGTTGAGTCTTCAAAGTTTCACGAGTTCACGCATTCCCAGGTTTAGAAAATTTTATAAGCATTTCATCACTCCCCTCCATCCTCGTCACCTTCTCCCCTTCCCAATGCACATTGATTATGATTTTAAAAGTGAAAACCGACCAGATAGGTTCGAAACATTTTGCTTTAATAAGTGGAAAGCTTGAGTACATTTCCCATTAAAATGCATAAATAGGCGAATATTATGGGATCCGATACATTTTTTTGCTTGCATTTTGAATTTGCATAAAATTTTTGGCTATTTTTGTTTTTTAAAGGCAACATCATAGTAACAGTGCAATATTGTACTCCCACACTGCCATCCATGAACGTGTCATTCACATAGGTCTTGATGTCATGTCCCTCTTTAATATTGTGCATATGTTACAGGTTGTCATATTTGAGAATCTGCTTGGATATGGGAATGTTAATACATGCTATTAGTCACTATTCAATGCACATATTAAAAAAGATTAGCATTAATAAGTGAAAAGATGGAGGGCATCTTCCATTAAGACGAATTAAACCAAAATCTATGGAATATTATGTTGTCATCCTCCAACGTTGATTTTAAATACTTATTCCCATTTCTCTCTATCATCAAAGAGTTGGGATTTAGGGTGCCTTCATTGTAATGTTCCTAGTGATGGACATATAAGATAACTTAGAGATTCCATTGAGGCCGAATTGAAAGAGAATATAATGGTTTTAAGTGAAGTGATATTTGAGCCAAAAAAAAACTCTGTTAGCCAACACAAACTCGGATAGAAAAAAAAAAAAAAAGTATCTTTTGATTGGTGTTCTCCCTGTATTTGATGCTTTGGTTGGTTGAAAGGCCTGCCTGGAGATTTGTTTGTTGATCTTATTTGTTTTCTTGCTGGGAGTTAGAAGGGATTTTCAGGTCACCTGCAAAATGCTCCTTTGTTGAAGTATATAATTTCTTCCAACAACACAGATTTGGAAAGTGTATCAAATTCTGCAGAGCACACAATAATTTGTCTTCCATTGGAGGAGTCTCACTTACCGTGTCTTGAAAAATGGTCTGTAATATTCAGAAATGACGTGAAATATTATTCCATTCACGAATATACTCAAAAGGAAATTATAGATTTGAATCGCCGCAAGTAAGAGAAACTGTATGGGTGGTTAAAACTGTTAATATTATGGTAGATGCGGGAGGTATTTACCTCCACGTGTGAACCTGACGAGAATAGAAGACTCTGGGAATCAAGAGAAACCCTAATGAGTTGGATAATAACCCTAGAAGCCTTGTCGTCTCAAGAAGATAATTTATATTAGGCTATTAGCCTCCAAGAGGAGAAGTTAGCCAGAAATAATAATAATATACTGAACAGACACATACCCAGAAGGAGAAGTCGGCCCCAACAAAACTGGCAGGACTAGTATAAATACAGGGCACCAGTTCTCATTTGCATCATCTCAGAATTGCATTTTTCCCAATTGGTGCGCACTGTAGTTGCAGTCTGGTGCGCAGGTTTGGAGGAGGGTTGCAGCTGCAGCTGCAGCAAAAACTAGTTCTCAGTATTGGCTTGGATATCTCTTGGCTAGGGTTTGGGACTATCTAATCAGTATTTTGTGTTGGGCTATTCTTGGGGAGAGATGCACTATCCTTTGTTTGGCTATTTAGCCTAGGGTTTTCTTCCGAAAGAATTCTCAGTCAAGGTTAAGGTGCTCGGAGGGAGGCTTCGACCTGTGGTTGGGTGATGAGGGTATTGTCAATGGTAAAATGAGCACACCATCTTCTATATTCTAATAGGTTATGGGCCCACACCCCTTCAGTCAGCCTAAAACTATGGAAGGAAACATAGCTGCTAGATATTGAGCTCGTTGAGGAACTGTCGCTAGGGTTATTAGTAGGAGCAGTTTCCAAAAGCACTGCAGCTAGGGTTACAAATAGAAGCAATTGCAGAAACCCTAAACCTCTTGTTGAGGCACCTTAAGTGACGATATTGACCTAATCTCCAGATAGATCAGTGTGCCCTAGCCCAGCACATCTCTTGGTACTCTCAGAAGACCAGGACGTGAAGTTTGGATTTTTGGTCAAATCTAGGGTTTGACCACGTCAAGCAAGCCATGACAAACTCTATGAAGTATGAGAACAAGCTATATGGAGCCTCTAACTTCAGAGCATGGAAGACAAGGATTGACCTCATCCTTGCTAAGAATAAAGTGATGGATATTGTGAAAGGAAAGATCGTGAAGCCAGAGTTTAAAGAAGAAGAAGAGAAAGAACTGCAGAACATTGCATCTATGGAGAAGTTCAAAGATGTTGACATCAATGCCATGAGTATCATAGTGGATTCCATAAAAGACCACTTGATACCCTACATCTCCCATCTTGACTCATCGAAGAATATGTACGATGCCCTAACAAATATCTTCTCAGTCAGAAACATTGGACACGTTATGAGTATGAAGAATGAGCTTCGTGACATTAAGATGAATGATGATGACAGCATAACATCATACTTTGTAAGGATCTCCTAGCTAATATTTCAGCTACAAGCTATTGAAGAGATTACTTCAGAAAAGGAATTGGTGAACATAGTACTCAATGGTCTTCCCAAGACATGGGATGCATTTGCCGCAAGCATGAACACAAGGAAGGAGTACCTGACATTTGAAGAACTTTGGACTTGTTGTGCTCAAGAAGAATCAAGGATCAATGCAAAAGAGAAACCTCCAAAGAAGTACGATGATCAAGCCTTTACAACAAGATTCAAGAACTTCAAAGACAAAAGAAAGTTCGATTCAAGAAGGAAGACAAAACAAAGAAAAGACATTTCAGAAATACAGTGCTTCAATTGTCAAAAGTACAGTCACTACAGGAACCAGTGTCTTGAGATAAAGAAAAGAAAGATAATAATGAAGCATTAGTTTCCGAAGAAAAGGAACCTACAAAGAAGACTAAGCAGGATGGAAGAGACTTCTTCTACTAAAAGGTAAACAACACTATTCTTATTTTCTGTACATATCTTGTTTGCATCGTCTTTGTACATATCTTGTATATCTATCTCTTGGAAGATAATGTGTTCCAAGAAGAACTATACCTATGGAAGAACAATAAGATAAGAACGAATATCATTAGATATTACACATGAAAGAATGAAATATACCATGTGATAAGCTAAAATCAGAATCAATCTTGAAGAGGCTTAGAAGTCAGACATCAAGAGAAATTGGAGAAAGACTTATGATGACAACAAAGATGGAAGCATGGAATCTGTTAAGACAAGAGAGCCAATTATATATTACAGAAGACAATAAAGTTACAGATGGAAGCGTGGACTCTATTATATATTGTAGAAGACAATAAGGATGGAGATGGAAGCATGGACTCAGTCAGACGAAGATTATATGCACTCTTACATGAAGCAAGGATTAGGAGGGAGATAATCCTATGATCCATTGAATATGATGAAATGTATATATCCATGGTAGTAGTCATGACAGACAATACGTTTTCAGCTCAACTACAGAAGAAGACCTCTTCGAAGAAAATCCTTAAAGTATTTCTGGTTGTCCATCCAGATTCGTGAACCGATGATGAAGGTAAGAAGTGGAATCTCTAGGGAATGGAATCTATAAGAAACTCCATGGACCCAAAAGAGATAAAGAAAAACATGAAGAAGAACACAAATATTCCAAGAAAGAAAAAGAAGAATCAGAGCAACCAGTCATTGTATCAAAGAATCACAAGATTACCAGCTTGATAAGAACTCACTAAAAGCAATCAAGTAGAAGAACTGAAAGTCGTGATGAAGAACAGTGTATGGAAGACTTATGAATGAAAGAATTGCGAGATCCAGAGCTAGAGGTTCTCTTAGATGGAGGGAGGAGACTATGATGTTTGATTGTTCTAGTACACCAGAATTATCTCTATATAAGTCATTATATCATCAGCAACATCCATGATTCAGAATTCTATATCAGACGAAGGCAAAGAATGTTCTCTAGAGAAATTAAATAAAGAGCGTATGAAGAGCAATATCAAGACTTTGAGGCATACCAGAAAGAGACTTCTGTATGCAGATAAGAATAAGACAACTTGGTGGAGAACCTCCAGTGCACAGTAGAAGCATGGTGAAGATTTCCTATAACATCAAGATGACTACTCAAAAGATCAGATCTCATGATGACAGAAGAAGTACCACATGAATATGTTCCAGTTCTCCAACTATGATATACTCTACACAGTTCATATCTACATGAAGCCTTCATAGTGTTCCAAACTACAGTACAAGCATTACATTATCCATGATGAATTCCATAAAGGAGAAAGTGATTTTCCAATACATATCTCCCTAGATGAGAAGACAAGAATACATTTTGGTAAAGCCTCTATTCAAGATGAAAGAACTTGCATACTCAAGCTAGAGCTCGTCGAAATAAATCTCTTAGTTGGAAGGGAAGAATCTCCAAACTAAAAGAAGGTACACAAACATTTATTTTTGTGATTGAAATAACTCTCCAGTTAGGAGGGAGCATTGAAAATATCATTTATCCTTGTAATTGAAAAATAGTCTAGATTGGACAGATGCTTTCCTGTTCGGAAAGTGAATTGAGATTTCTGACGGATAGTGACTTCCCATTGTAGTTAACATGGGAGGCAGACTGATTGTTGATGTATCATAGACAACGACTTCCCATTATGGGGAGTGGTCTAGGACAATCATTCTTCTTGGCAGTCACTTTCAGTAGTGGTCAAGTAGAATGGTCCGCCTCGACGGGAAATAATTCTTTCGAAGTTCACAGTTGTGAGAAGTTTCGAAGAATCATCCGTTTTGGAGGTTGATGCAGGACAGACATTCCTCGAGGGTTATACATTCTCTCCAGGTTACACTTTAGTGTCGGAGGAATGGCCCACGGTGGGGAATGGTCCGGACAATTATTCATCGAGGGCAGACTCATTCTCTCTAGGTTACACTTTGTTTAGTGTCGAAGGAATGGCCTAGGGTGGGGAATAGTCTAGGCTCAACAATCAAGGATAGTTATTCCTCAAGGGTAGACTCATTCTCTCCAGGATACACTTTGTTTAGTGTCAGAAGAATGGCCCAGGGTGGGGAATAGTCCAGGACAATCATTCTTTAAGGCAGACTCATTCCCTCCAGGTTGCACTTTGTTTAGTGTCAAAGGAATGGCCCAGGGTAAGGAATGGTCCAAACATTTCTTGAGGGAAGCCTCATTCTTTCTAGGTTACACTTTGTTTAGTGTCGGAAGAATGGCCAAGGGTGGGAAATGGTCCAGGTTCAGAAATCAGAAACAATCCTTCTTCCTTGGTTGAGAAGAATGGGGCAGATACCCTATTATTGATATTCTATGTTGAGGGAAGACATTCTTTCATACCTCACAGATGTGAGTGAAATATTGGTCCAGATGATTATTATTGATGTTCTATATTGAGGGTAGACATTTTTTCAGATCTCATAGACGTGAGCGAAAGATTGGCCCAGATGATTATTGTTGATATTCTATACTGAGGGCAGACACTCTTTCAGAGCTCACAGACGTGAGTGAAAGATTGGCCCAGATGATTCAGTTTTTATCATAACATTGTTTCTATGTAGAAGAAGACTATTGTGGTGGCATACATTCTTTCAGATCTCACAGAAGTGAGTGAAAGATTGGCCTAGATGATACAGTTTTTATCATCACATTGTTTCTATGCAGGATGCTCTAAGATGTTTATTATGAAGGATATATGAAAGTAGATGAGGACTATTGTGGTGAATATGTTTCACTGTTTGTAACCATACGTTGTTGATCAAGTACTTATGTATTACTTGATGTGGTAGTGAACCACTAGATTGTAGTTGTGTACTACTATGAATAGAAACAGTTGTGTTCTATTCTTGTTCTAATTGACTTGAAGAATATTAGTAGATTATTGGAGATGATGATCATTCAGATGAATGATGAACAGAGATTTTCCAGATGAAAAACAGTTTAGAACCTTTTACTGCTCTTATATTACTCCATGGTGAGAGTGACTTATTCAGCATCATATCTAACTAGTTAGATGAAGTATGGTTTCGAGAGATGATGCAACTAATGATGATGGTGATGCTCATGATCTAGTCATGAAATAGTCTAGATGACTATACTGATGCTATTGGGTAAATGGTATGTTTTGTGCTCAACTCCATTACCTGTAAATACCTCTCTAGCTAGGAGGGAGTGTTAATATTATGGTATCTATGGGAGGTATTTACCTCCACGTGTGAACCTGACGAGAATAGAAGACTCCGGGAAGCAAGAGAAACCCTAATGAGTTCACTAATAACCCTAGAAGCCTTGTCGGCTCAAGAAGATAATTTATATTAGGCTATTAGCCTCCAAGAGAAGAAGTCGGCCAGAAATAATAATAATATACTGAACAGACACATACCCAGAAAGATAAGTCGGCCCCAGCAAAATTGGCAGGACTACTATAAATACAGGGTGCCAGTTCTCATTTGCAGCATCTCAAAATTGCAGTTTTCCCAGTTGGTGCACACTGCAGTTGCAGTCTGGTGCGCAGGTTTGGAGGAGGGTTGCAGGTGCAGCTGCAACAACAGCTAGTTCTCAGTATTGTCTTGGATATCTCTTGGCTAGGGTTTGGGACTATATGATCAGTATTTTGTGTTGCGCTATCCTTGGGGAGATATGCGTTGTCCTTTGTTTGGCTATTTACCCTATGGTTTTCTTTCGGAAGAATTCTCAGTCAAGGTTAAGGTGCTTGGAGGGAGGCTTCGGCCTGTCGTTGGGTGACAAGGGTATCGTCAATGGTAAAACAAGCACACCATCTTCTATATTCTAACAAAAACGATATATTAAAATTACAAAAGTTTCTATTTCAAAGTTTGTTGAGCTACTTCTGGGTGTGGTAATAGACTTGACAAAAAGTCATATTCTTTGTCAAAGTTTGTTCATTTTCCTCTGGATGTAGTTACAGACTCCACATACAATCAAATTTCTATCGCTACTACACATTTATTATTTGACTACTTCTCTGCATATAATTACATCTGGTTCGATGGGCTTGCCCCTATTTACATGAATATTCCTCTCCTGCTTGAAGGTGGGTATATAACCAGGGAACAACACTCTCAAAACTTTCTAATCTGTGCATCGACATGTAACTGGAAAAAGTTAATGGGAAGGAATTCTAGATTATGGACTTTGCAACACTTTCTGACGATTACTTTATACTACCACCTTCTCCAAGGAGTTTCATGTGTTTAGGTAATAATTTAGTTTCTGAAAATCACCTTTTACTACCACCTTCATGTAATCATTTTATTTCATTCTTTATAACATACCTTAATGTAGTGGTGTGTTTCCAGATCTGTTTCCACCTAATGTCAATCTTCCTGCTATTTCCCTTGCTTTGGATAAGGAAAATGCATTTCTTCTATTGCAATTGATGAGATATTTGAAAAAAAAAATGTTCAAACCATACAATTTATTATTTTTTTAAATATAGAACAGTGTATTCTTTGAACAGATAGTTGTTCGAAAATTTTTAGGCATTGTTTGGGATTCACTTCCTTCAAGGATGTTAATTAATCACAAAATTAATATTGCTTGTTCCAATGCAATTGAGCCTTCGTCCACTATGGCAATTTCATTAACACTGCAATGTCAGATAATATATGTCTGACATGTACCTAATGTCAAGGTCATTATCGGACAGGACACTCGATGTCCAAAGATTTATGGACTCAAAGAAACATTTTAGATTTTGTGAGAAAGAAACACTAAAGTCGATGTTCTTTGCAGGTCTGACAATCCTGCAGTTTAAGTGCTTTGACAATGACAACCTTGCTTGTTCACCGAATTGTCACACTGCAGTCAGTAGCACTATTCCTATTGCCACTACTAATGTCAATGTGCGAAGATGAAGCTATCTGGAGCCTGGGTCACTACCTGGAACTCGAGATCATGACTTCTTACACTTGACATTAGTATTAGTAGTGATCGAAATTTGATTGTATGTCGAGTCTATTATTGCATCCAAAGGTCGCTCAACACTCTTTGACATAGAAACTGGTTGTCTGTCAATTATGTTACAACCTTGGCATAAAACGTTCTATAATTTTAGAATGTTGATTCAAATGTGCATACAGTTTCTCAGGCTCGTTGGTATCCAATTTTATAATTTTCTTCTGAGTGTATTTGGGCATGGAGTAATATTTGGCATCACTTTCTAACATTCTAGAACTTTTTTTGGGCCTCCATGTCTACCACCCCTACGACGAAAGATATATTCTAATGTGATCTGCAAAATTTGATACACTTGCCAGATTTGTGCTGCTGGAAAAATCTATGTACTTCAACAGAGGAACATTTTGTAGTTGGCTTGGATGTCCCTTCCAATTTACCATAATAAAACAAAGAAGTTCAACATACAAATCTTCAAGAAGGATTTTCAACCAAACAGATGATCGAATACAGGGAGAATAGTGGTTACAACATACTTGATTTTTTTTTTGTCTCAGATTTTTTTTCCTAACAGGATTTGTTTCCCCCAAAGCTCACATCAAATAAAATGACTCCCTTGACTTTGAATTGGGCCTGAATCGCATTTCTAAGTTGTCTCGGATGTCAATGATCATGAACATTACAAGGAAGGCATATTAAACCCCAAGTTTCCGACGACAGATGGAAATTAACACTTAACAAAGTATGGAATGTTGAATAACCAGCCAATGCAGGCAGACCATATCTATAAGAGACAATTTATTCAAAAAGATGGGATAGATCTAGTTGGCAGCACTAATGAATTCCAAGACCTGAAATTGATATTCAACTTGTTGTTTTTTACGAATCAAGAATTTGATCGTCAAGAAACCTGTCCACACGATTCATTATTGTACATATTTTGTTTTGGTCGGTGACAAGCAAGATCACAGTCATTGTGGAAAATAATGTCAGTTGTATTTTGTAACCCATCTTATTTGAGTATAGAATATTTGTGTTTTTTTTATGGTGTTTTCCAATCTCTGGTATTCCTTTTCATTTTATTTTGTACCTTTTTTTTTGTCTGTCATTAGACATGGACAACAAGCTTTTCTTTCTTCTACCCAACACTTCAATTTAAATAAAGGCTACTCTGTTCCATTCCTTCCATTTTGCATGGAAGAATAATTTTTCATAGACCATACTTATGTGGCGCCCACCCTATACTTAAAGAAATAAATGGGAGGACCCATCCTTCTTTCATTCTTTGGGTCCCATAAATAGAATGAATTAATGACTATTACAACAAGGAAACTCAAGTGTTCACGTCATGTTCATGTTCAATATCTTGCATATATTGCAACTTCTTCTATTTTATAATATTTGTTCATATACAAAAAATGTTGTGTCATATATATATATATATATTCTTCTTCTTTTTTTCATTCTATTACTTATTGTTTTCAATGAAATTTGTGAACCGAACATCCTACGAATTGGAAGATGATTTGCATCTGAACTAGAAATAATCTATTAATATATACTAATATGAATACTATTGGAATAAATATAAAAACTTTCTCTTGGCCAAAACTTATCCAATTATCTGTCCACCGAGTCCCAGGTTTGCGGTATCCAACACTTATGTCCCCTGTTCCGTCATATACATCTTGTATCCAAAGAACTTATGTGATCTACAATTTATGATTTTACTAGTGAGAACTCACCAGGGGTTCAAAAAGATTGGCATTAATGCAATAGATTTTCTTCTGTGAGATATTTAACCCTTTTCCCCTTTTCTTCTTCCCATCTATTATCATTTTCTAGCTATATAATTAGTCACCTTTCTATGATCGTGTGTTCTAGGGTTGGCGGCCTAACATATCTTCATCTCCATCTATATCCTCACATGACGAATCTGATCGACTGTTGTTCCTTTCCATACTTAGCCAGTTTTATGGATGCGGTTTCCGGGTTGGTGCTTTCGAACTTTGTTGTTTCTTGTTCTATTATATACATCTTGCACTCAAAATTTCTGTGATTCCAATGAAATTTGTGAACTGAACAACATCCTGAAAATTGGGAGATGATTTACATTTGAACCATAAATAATCTATTAATATATATTAATATGAATACTATTGGAATGAATATAAAACCTTTCTCTTGGCCAATACTTAGCGAATTATCTGGTCACCAAGTCTCGGGTTTGCAGTATCCAACACTTATGTCCCCTATTCTGCCATATACATCTTCCAACCAAAGAACTTATGTGATTTGCAATTTATACTTTTACTAGTGAGAACTCACCAGGGGTTCGAAAAGATTGGCATTAATAAACCAACAATAGATTTTATACTGTGAGATACTTATCCCTTTTCCGCTTTTCTCCTTCCTGCCCATTATCGCTTTCTGGTTAAATACTCAGTCACCTTTCTATGATCGTGGGTTCCAAGGTTGGTGGGTTGACATATCTTCATCTTCATCTATATCCTCACATGATGAATCTGACCGACCGTTGTTCCTTTCCATACTTAGCCAATTTTAGGGCCATAGTTGTCGGGTTGGTTCTTATGAACTTGGTTGCTTCTTGTTTCATGATGTACATATATATCCTCACATGATGAATCCGACCAACCGTTGTTCCTTTCCATACTTAGCCAATTTTATGGCCGTGGTTGCTGGGTTGGCGCTTTCGAACTCTGTTGCTTCTTATTTCTCTATATATATCTTACACTCAAAACTTACGTTATTCCAACGAAATTTGTGAACCTAACAACATCCTGCAAATTGGGAGATGATTTACATTTGAACCAGAAATAATCTATTAATATATATTAATATGAATACTATTGGAATAAATATAAAAAATTTCTCTTGGACAATACTTAGCCAATTATATGGCCACCAGATCCCAGGTTTGTGGTATCCAACACTTATGTCCCTTGTTTTTTCATATACATCTTGCAACCAAAGAACTTCCATGATCTTTAATTTATTCTTTTACAAGTGAGAAATTGCCAGGGGTTCGAAAATATTGACATTAATAAACAAACAATAGATTTTTTGTTGTGAGATACTTAGCTATTTTCCTCTTTTCTTCTTCCTGTCCATTATCCCTTTCTGGTTATATAATTAGTCACCTTTATATGATCATGGGTTCCATGGTTGGAGGGCTAACATATCTTCATCTCCATCTATATCCTCACATGAAGAATCTGACTGACTATTATTCCTTTCCATACTTAGCCAATTTTATGGCCGCGGTTACCGGGTTGGGGCTTACGAACTTGGCTGCTTCTTGTTCTGTGATATACATCTTGCACTCAAAACTTCTATGATCTACAATTCCATCGTAGAATCCTTGAACTCACAAGATTCACTCTACGAGGGTTCATAAATGTCTCAAAGTATATGTCACTTCCTTCCATCCCCACTAACTTCACATCCTTCCTAATATACATTAATTATTCTCTTACTAGTGAGAAATGAATACATTGGTATGAAAGAATTGACACTTGGACCTCCACCATATACAAATTCACTACTGGACTCCAAAATCGTCTCCTCTTCCATGTTACACATTATGAATTCAAATGTTTTGAGTGATACAATTTGACCATCGGGGACTCACGTCTTCTAGGGAGACCTCGTCACCCTATTTTGGATCCTTGTGTTGGCGGGTGTTATCCGCATTTTTGGTTATCAAGATGATATTATGATTATGTCATGATGATGGAAGGTCAAACTCTTCATTAAGAACATTTTCCTGAAGAAGGTTACACTTGTCTTTTTCTCAAAATCATATTTTGAAAATAGTTCGCAGGCTGCATATATACTCTCCTGCGGGAATCCTTAATTTCCGCATGCTACATTCATCTTGACTGCGGACTTCCCGCACTGTGTCAATGGTTAAAGTGCGGACATATTTTTAAAAGAGAAAATTAGATAAGTTCTCGATCCTTCTAGAAGGAATCTTCTAGAAGGGTGAGTTGGCTTTCGAATGGTTGGAAAAGTACTAACTTTCCAGATATCTTGGGATCATTCCCTATCCAAGTAACCAAATTATCTTCTCTTATATATTGAGGAGATTACTCATGGAAAAGGTGAAGAAGTAAGAATTTAGCAAGCTATCTAGAGATTGATTGGAGAACTTGTGCAAGACTGTATGGAGGATTGAAGCTACAGCAACAAGAGACAACAAGTAATCATTTGTGGTTGAACTTCTTCATGCATGAGCAAGTGTGTG
>JZKD02S2392483.1:220722-287436 GCA_000966675.3 Picea glauca | reverse complement strand
GAAAGGAGATCTACGACATCAAGGCTCAGGTTGTATATTTCTCTTTCAGTTAATGCAATACATGAATATGTCCCTTTCCCATAATGATGATGTCATCTTAGTACATGATTCCTTGATCACATGTATAGACTAGGTATTGAATATATTAATGCCTTTGCTGTGATTGGTTTGTGTTGTTGTGATTGGACGACACAAGAGCATCGGAGCGGAGCAAGGAACAAAAAAGATTAAAGGAGAGTGTTTATAAGGTATGAACACTATCCATTTCTCTTAGTTCGTTCAATATCTAGATCTAGGGAAAGAGTAGTATTCTGTCACGGTTTGTTCCAGATCCAGGTGGATCTGGGGAGATTGGTCTGTGTCCGCACTCACGAATTTATCCTTAAACAACGGGTTCATGAAATCTCCAATTCCTAGTCACTGTTTCTTGTTCCACCCATCCTCATACTTATTTCCAAATATGAAACACCAAAGGTTTAATACTAAAAATCCATCATGCAACAATCGTAAAGATCATCATTAAGAAGCAAAAGTATTGAGGACTAACCATCCCTACATAACTTGTCTAGAAACATGCAAAGAATATCTTGCTAGGTAATGACAAAGCTATTACAAATTTCAATATATTAGAGAAAACAAGTTCGGGCCAACGTTTCCCTATTCCATACTCGGACACTTTTTCGATTGCGGTTTCCCGAATTGACAGCCTTAAAATTGTGTTTTGAATCTTTCGCGAGTTGCAAACAGTGCCCAGAGTTCAGTGATATAGAATTTGTCTTTTAGAATGCCTCGTCACGAGCCCAATTGTCTATCATTTTTATCTTTCTATTTATTATGGATTTCAATGAAATTTACGAAACGAACATGATGCTGCAAATTGGAATATGATTTACATTTGGACCAGAAATAATCTATTAATATATATTAATATGAATACTATTGGAATAAATATAAACACTTTCTAAATTTTCCCTCTTTTCTCCCCCTCTATTATCCCTTTGTGGTTCTATATTTAGTCACATATATATGATCACGACCTCTTGGATTCACATATTGACAACTCTTTATCTATATCTTCACACCATGAGCCCGATCAACCACGTTCCCTTTCAATACTTAGCCAATTATCTGACCATTAGGTTTCGACTTTATAGTATCCAACACCTATGTCCCATGTTCTGTCATATACATCTTCCACCCAAAGAACTTTCGCGATCTACAATTTATGATTTTATTAGTGAGAACTCACCAGGGGTTCGAAAAGATTGGCATTAATAAACGAACAACATATGTTCTTTTGTGATATACTTAGCCCTTTTCCCCTTTTCTTCTTTCTGTGTATTATCACTTTCTGGTTATATACTTAGTCGCCTTTCAATGATCACAGGTTCCAGCATTGGTAGGCTGACATATCTTCATCTCCATCTATATCCTCACATGACGAATTCGACCGATCATTGTTCCTTTCCATTCTTAGCCAATTTTATGGTTGTGGTTGTTGGGTTGGTTATTTCGAACTCTGTTGCTTGTTCCATGATATACATCTTGCACTCAAAAATTTCATGATATACAATTCCATCGTGGACTCCTTAGCCCTTTTTCCCTTTTCTTCTTCCCGTGTATTATCGCTTTCTAGTTATAGTCGCCTTTCTATGATCGCAAGTTCCATCGTTGGTTGGATGACATATATTCATCTCCATCTATATCCTCACATGATGAATCTGACCGACCATTTTTCATTTCCATACTTAGCCAATTTTATGGCCATAGTTGTTCAGTTGGCTCTTTTGAACTCTATTGCTTCTTGTTATGTGATATAGATCTTGCACTCAAAACTTCTGTGATCTATAATTCCACTGCAGAATCCTCAAACTCGCAAGCTTCACTCTACCACGATTCAAAAATGTTTCAAAGTATCTGTCGTTGCCTTCCATCCACACTAACTTCCCATCCTTCCTAATATACATTAATTATGCTCTTACTAGTGACAACTGAACACACTGGTACAAAATAATTGGCACATGGTCCTCCACTATATACAAATTGACTACCGAATTTTGACATCATCCCCTCTTCCATTTTACAGATTATGCATTCAAATGTTCTGAGCAATACAATTTGACTTTTGGGGCCTCACATATTTTGGGGAGACCTTGTCACCCTATTTTGGATCCTCGTGTTGGTGGGTTCATGAAATCTCCAATTCCTAGTCACTGTTTCCTGTTCCGGCCACCCTCATACTTCTTTCCAAATATGCAACACCAAATGTTTTATACTAAAATGACATCATGCAACAACCATAAGGATCGTCATTAATAAGAAAAAGTCTCGAGGACTAACCATCCCTACAAAACTTTTCTAGAAACATGCAAAGAAGATCTTGCCAGGTAATGGAAAATCTATTACAAATTTCAATATATTAGTGAAAACAAGTCCCCGCCAGCATTTCCCTATTCCATATATGGAAAAAATTTCGATTGCAGGTTCCCAGATCGACGACCTCAAAACTGTGTTTGGAATCTTCCACAACTTGCAAATAATGCCTGGATTTCCACGATATACAATTTTTCCACTAGAATGCCCCATCACAATCCGAGTCGTCCTTTGTTCTTTTCAATACTTAGCCCCAATTTGTCTATATCTCCATGACATTGTACATTTACCATGTATCAAGTCTTCCCTTTTGTTTCCCCGTTTCATAATTAGACACTTTTTCGATTGCGGGTTCCCAGACTGGCGGGCTCAAGATTGTGTTTCCAATGTTCCATGACTAGAAAAAAGTACCCGGAGTTCCGCAATATATATATTTTTTTGCAGGAATGCATCATCATGCCCTCTTCCATATGCAATCAACACTCCTAAGAGATACAATTTGACCCTCGCGCCCTCACCTCTACTGGTTGTATCTTATAGAATTATTTTTAGGCTTCACCAACTGCTTTCGATAATTAGCCATTCCTTACTTGGTGTTCCCTATCCCCAATACCTTCCTACTTCTCTCTGGAAATGAAATTGACAATCTTTAATTCTAGCACTTCATTGTGCATGAATCTTAAAAATGTCATTCATGACTGAAAGGGTCTTCCGTATACAAATTGACCGCTAAACTGCCATATCATCCCCTCTTCCATGGTACACATTTTTCATTCAAGTTCCAAGACATACAATTTGACCCTCGAGAAGTCACGTCTCTTGGGGAACCATTGTCACCCTAATTCTGAAGCTTGTCTGATGACTTTCCATAGTTTCCCATTTCATTGAATCTCTTTCGTGGTTCCTTAGGTTGGCGGGTTCACAAAATCTACAATTCTTAGGCACTGTTTACTATTCCTGACCAAGGATTAATGCTAATAGTTCATCATGCAAAAACCGTACAAAACGCCATTAAAAATCAAAAGCATTGATAAGACAATGAAATTTAATTAAAGCTCGACTCCTCGAATTTAAATTAATTTATCTTCTCTTATTCTCTTTTCAGCCCAGAGACATGCAAAAAAGATCTTTTCACACAATCGGATATATATTAAAAGTTTCAATATATTATCAAAAACGGATACGCCCATCCATTTCTCTATTCCATACTTGAGCCACTTTTTCGATTGCGGGTTCTCGGATAGGCGGGCTCACGTTTACACCTCCATTGTTCTATGTCCTGCAAACATTACCCGGACTTCCGCAATATACAAATTCCCCTCTATACTATCCCATCATGCCATCTTTGATGTTATGCATATTGCACTCAAAAAATTTTGAGACGCACAATTTGACCCTCACACCCTCACCTCTAACATTTTTACCTTGTAACCCTATTTTGAAGCCCGCCTGCCCGCTTTCGATAATTAGACACTCCTTAACTGCTCTTTTCCGTCCTCGTGACCTTCATACTTTTTTATTAATATGCAATTAGTAACATTTCATGCTAACAACTCACCATGCAGGAACCATCAACATTGTCATTAATGAGAGAAACACTTGAGGATATCTAAGACTGATGCACCATAGTTCCACAATGGAAATATTTAAGACTGACATTTTTGGCGAAGATGAATCCTTTCTATTCTAGAGCGCTACTTTTGACATCCAATCTAAAAATATTGTCATTGAAAAGAGAGATGTAACAAATAAGAAAGGAAATTCTCATACAAAGATTAACTTTAGGAAAATGAGGTCGTCCCAAATCTCCCTATTTTACCGCGTAACTGATGATGCTCTTGATGATTCCATTGGAGGAATTGAAGCGAAGAATGCCAGACTGAAGGATTGCATCAAGGAATTTGAGGAGGCTTTCATTTATACCCTAGATTTTTCCATTCCTTTAGCAAAAACCGTTCTTTCTACCCCTACAACCAAGTTAAAAGGATCCTCTAGCATCCTCACATCTTGTAGATCCCTTGTAGAGAATAACATCAAGAAAAGAATGCAACTAGTTACTGAAGTCTAGGAAACATCACAAAATATAGATTCCTTTCAAAAGAGGGAAAATGATTTTCATGAACATTTGCAGACGGATTTAAAAAATGATCAACATTTCTATGAACAGATGCTGACCCCTTTTTCCAAACATGCCATCAACAACTTAGATCTGAAAAGAAGACAAGAGGATATCCCCTCCCCTAATCGGATCAAACAAATAAAAGCGTGTTGGAAAAAGAAAGTTAAGAACTTGCAACTCATTGTCGAATCATGTGAACAATCCATATCATAAAAATAAGAATTATTCATAAAACTGAACCAAATAAACTTAACCAAAAGTACCAACGAGGTTCAAGACCCAAACTTAGTCCTCAAATCCTTATCAATGACCAAAGAAGCCTTTGATGAACAACTTGATATTTTAAAGGGGTTGTCTTTCAAAAAGTTTTACGACATCCTTGAATATCGTGTAGATGAGCTCGAGAACTAGCTACTAGACTATGCAACACACAATGAAGAAATTGAACAGGCTCTGCATAGTATTTTTATGGATCTAAGGAAATTAGAAAATTATCTTTTCAACACAAAAATTCAGGATGAAATCAACGTGGCCCCCATGCGAAGCCACATTGAAAAATGGTTCCAATGGAGAATGGACAACCTCATCGAGGAAGGGAAACAACTGGTTAGCACGATTCCAACGACCATCAATGGCAACAAAAAAAATGCATCGGCTTCATACTAAGTCTATACTGATGTCATATTGTTTTCTTTATCAATCCAGTTATTCTACCTCTTTAAATAAAAATCTCTAACCAAAGGCTCATAAGTTCCAATTTCTTTTTTTCAGGTCTTCCTCTCTACCTTCACGCTTCTTCTTTCTACAGTCCTAATTCTTGTACTTAATTATTTTTATGTTCCACGAGAGCCCCAATCCCAATCTATATGAAAAACACATTTAAATTTCCATAAATATGGAACAGATTCTAGAAATGTGTAACATACATTATTAATTTTTGATAAATTTCAATGAAAACTATGCTGGATGTCAGGAAATTGTGTTTATTATTATTTGAATGTTTAATGTGTGTGTTTCCTGGTCCTTTTTTCCAGGAACCTTTGTTGCAAGACATTACTAATATTTGACAAATTTCAAAGAAAACTAATTTGGAAATGCTAAAAAACATTTCCTTCAACTATGTTGGAAGTCAGGAAATTGTGTCTATTATATTTGAATCTAGTGGCACGCTGCCACAAAGTCATCCTCTGCATGGATACCACATGTACTTCAACATGCATTTATTCCCATTCAAACCTGGTAGGGACTACACTATCATGCAACACTTGTATATATATGAGGTCTTTTGCTCCGATGATTATTAAATGAGGTGAAGAATTTTCCTTATGATCTAAATTTTATTGGAGGATGTCACATTAAAGGATTTATTTAATGGATGGAGGATGTCACATTAAAGGATTTATTTAATGGATGGAGGATGTCACATTAAAGGCTTTATTTGGAGGATGTTTTTTTGTATTTTAATATATATTATTTTAAAAGGAGTATCTTTATGTGAGTTGGATCGTATCTTTATGCGAGGTGGAAAGTGGACCAATATTTATGAGAGGTGATGTTTTATAAAAATTTTGAGGTATAAGATTTTTTTACCTTAAATCTTTTATTTGATATTTGTTAAGGTTCCACTTTGAAACATAAGACTATTCCTCCATATTTATAAGCTTAGATTATAAGTAGTGATTTGGGCGTTTGGAGATTTGTGCTAATGGCTAAGATTCCGAGCTTGAAGTGGAAAAGTTTAGTGGGAAAAACAACTTTGAGATTTGGAAGCTCAAGATGCGAGATCTTCTGGTGCAACAAGGTTGAAAAAAGAATTGGTGGGCAGGACAAAGAAACCGAAAAGCATGATGAACGATGAATGGGAAGAATTGGACGCAAAAGTAATCGGTATCATTCGTCTATGTCTGGAAAATGAAGTTATGTCTAATATCATAGGAGAGGATACAACAAAAAGCTTATGGAGCAGGTTGGAAAGTCTATATATGATGAAGTCCTTGATGAACATAATTTTCTTGAAAAATAAATTATACAGTTTGCGAATGAAAGAAGGTACGAGAGTTGTTGACCATTTAAATACTTGATCCAGATTATTTTCAGCACGAAATGAGAGTGAAGATATAATAAAGAAATGCACAAAGATATCGCAGATATTCAGTAATATAACAGAAATGTATCAGAGATGTAACCATAAACATATATATACAATAATACATGATTTCTATTTATTAAAGAAATGTATAGAGACTGTAAAAATACAGAGTGAAAGATTCGCTAGAATGGTGGCAGCTTATCTTTGAGAAAAGATGTGATGGTTACTTGCATTCGCAAGAAGATCATGAAAATGAGGCTCTGAAGGGCTTTTTACAATAAACAGGAATTCCCAAAACCCTAGACATCCAAAAACCTAACCCTAGGAGACAAAGCGCCAAAAGTCATGTGGTTCCCGTTTGCGTAAGTTAGTACATCAACTTCCCGAGGTCGTAACTTTTGCATCGGATCTCCATTTTAGGAACATGATAGCTCGTTGGAAAGGTATCGTTGAGGAGATTAATTTTGGAGGAAATATTGAAGGAACTTATATATTTCTCCCCACTTTCCAAAAAACGTCCTTTAGGGCCTCAAAATGGCCCCAGAAGTTAAAAACTGCTAAAAATAGTAAATTACCAAAATTGATAGAAAATTGTTTTGAGCCAGTTGGAAAAGGTGGGTGGCCACCTATATCCACCTGGATCAATCCTCCCTCCTTAGGAATTAATAGTCTCCATTGTGTCGAGTTCTCGAAGGAGAGAAAAAAATGTTTGCTGAATCTGAATCTAGGTGAGCTGCTTGCCTTGTTGGAGACGTCGTGCTGCTCAGTTTGTGGAAGTCTGTCACAAACCTGTTGAGGCTAAGGTTGTTAAACAAGTTGAGCTATATAAGAGGACAATGTGCAGAAGGAATCTTTTCTCTTTGCTACAATCTTGTCAACCTGCTTCTATTGGATAGAAGGTGCTTGGGGAGAGGTTGTAGTGGTTGTAGTGTCCTTTTGTTCCTCTTTTGAATAGATTGTGAAGAAGCTGAATTTTGCAGTATGAGATACTACCTTATGACACTGTTTAGGTAAAACAATAGTTAGAACTACCTTTGGTATTTTGTAGAGATTACCCCCTAGAGAAACAATGACATTGTGGGGTCGAGACTCATAAACAACATGGTGTCTCCACATATATGGCTGGCCTAAGAGAACATCACAGACATCTAGTGGGGAAACATCACATAATACCTCATCCTTGAAGGGTTGGATGCCATATGGCAATTGAAAATGTTGGTTCACATGAAGATCTCATCCTTGGTGAAGCCACCCGATGTTGTATGGTTGCGGGTGTGGTGTTGTAGACAATCCCAACTGTTTGAAGACCTCTGCTGAGATGAGGTTCTTCTGGCTTCCACTATCAACAATAAAATGCAATGGGGTCCCCTTCACCTACATCTATGAATGAAAAAGGTGATCCCCCACTTCTGTATATGTTGGTTCTTTTGGTTGAATTCATGCAGTACAACAATAGCAGTGGGGTTGGCGTCGATGACCTGTCTTTTACCAGTATTTTCAGAATCAGATTTTGAATCAGGGTTCGACTCCTTGTCTTTGATCTTGGCCACTAATGACTATTTTTAGCAAAATTCATTGGTTTTGTGCTAAGGGCTTTGTGGAAATCGCACCATTTTTCGATGTCCTTCTTTGTCTTCTCGTTGTTGAATTAATGTAACTGCAAAGTGTATTCTTATTATTATTTGATATATTATTCATTGGATCAATCCTCATTGTGGATTGATCATGTGAACTATTGTATAAGGACCAAATCCCCTTTTGTGGATTGGTCATAATGTAATTGTAAAAGGAAAAAGAAGAAGTCGTCCCCAGAATATATCAAGAGGCCCCGAAATACAATAAAGGTGGTTATAACCACCCAGTTGGAGAAGTCATCCCTACCAATGAAGAGACACTTCACACATGCCAGTCTTGTATAAATAAGGAGGCTAGTGCCTCACTTAGACACAACTCACTTGCTCATTGAGAGACAAGTTTTGGAACTGCAGTTAGAGAAGAAGGAGAGAGAGTGGAACATCTTTGGGAGAGGATATTCTGCATTATTTTAAGTTATCTCTTGGCATTGTATTGGCTATCTATAATAAGGAAGTTTTATTGGGTTTTCTTCCCCTAGAGGGTTTCCCAGGGTAAATGTTGTGTCTCTTGTGATTGTGTATTTCTTAGTGATCTTGTCTTATGTTGTTGTTATCTATTGAAATGAAAATAACTATAATAATGGCTTAAACATTAACATGGTATCAGAGCCAAGCTAAAGAGAGCATCTTTCACAAGAGAAAAGTGAAAAATGTCACTGTTGTCGTACATGCAAATTAGGGATTTTTATTGGTGAGGTATTTCAGCCCTAAAACCATCTAGAAAAGTGCACTCTGCCCCAAGGATCTTTTTGGCACCTTCAGCGCACCTTTTCACTGGCTAGATATCCTGAAAAATGAAACCCTAGTTTTCACAAAGTACTAGAAAACCAAAGTACCAAAAGTACCAGAGTACCAGAAGTACCAGAAAACCAGAAGCACCAGTCCAGAAATCTTCATATCAAGTTTGAGGGGGTAACAGTTGGATTTTTAAAATTCTGACTGCACCAGCTTACTCACCTCAGCTAAGTGCATCTATCCCCTGGATCAGAATTTCAAAATGTGAAGTTTGAAAAATTAGGGTTTCCTCATAAAACCCTAACTTGCAGTTGTAGTTGTAGTCTCAGAACTAGTTGTAGTACCAGTTGCAGTTGCATTCGTACTACCAATTGCAGTCACCCTTGAAGTTTTTAAAGAGATGGTAATGACTATCGCTGCTGCCATATGGTGCCACCACCTGCAAATGCTATTAGAGGTATGTACTCACATATGTTTAAATGGTTAAACTTTAAAGAGTATTTGTAGGAGAAGGGATCTCTTGCCATAGATCCAAAAGGATCTCAAGATCCAACACATTCAGAGGAATGATGCAACCTAGGTGTGATTATTCTGATATGCATCCATTTGTTATATTGATCAATGTTGCATCATTATAACATTTTCTGAGTCAAGGTATTAGATGGATTAAAAGTTGAGATCATAGAGCTTATCCTCTAACCCAACCTTCTGTCAAGATAATGTATTGTCTTAGTATATAAGACAGGTTGAAGAAAGCACTCGTCATCTTGAGTGAAGGAGACTCAGAAGAAAAGAAAGCACTCATTCCTAAGGACAAGGCTCAAGGTTTGATTAATCAAGTTGATAAGATTCAAAGGTACACATGACAAGTTGATGATTATAGATGAGATACCAGTCTTTGTAAAGTACTATACTTGATAACATGCGATCATATAGAAGCAAATGCTTTTCCTGATACAACTAACACCTCCTTTAGGAGAAACCTCATGTGTTAGTTCCAGGTTTCCATGGAAGAATATTTGATCACAAAACTATGAGAGTGTTGACCTCATTTCGTATTGTATTCCTTACCTTTAATCTTTGCTTCAGATAAATTACAAGTGATAGCTCTAAAGGAGCTACTGTGCTGATTGTTCATGCTATTGCTTTATATTATCAAAAGGATATTATTCTTGCTTGTTGTTTTGTTGACCTTGCTTCAGGTCACAGGTAATAGCTCTGAGGAAGCTATAGTGAAGGTTGCATAAGGAAGCGTGCTAAAGGAGAGACCATAAATGAAGCAATCATCATTAGAAAAGAAGAAGGTAGCTTGCATAAGCTAAAGGGTCACTCAGAAGCTACCATGACCCACACTATTGAGAATCCATGTGAAATTTGGCATAGGAGATTAGCTCACATTAACTACAAGGCACTACCATACATATGAAAAGTGGTCATAGGTTTACAAGAACTCAAGGTTGAAAATGAAGGCGTATGCAATGGATGTTCACAAGGGAAGAACATCAAGAACCCTTTTCCGAAAAGAGACAACAAATCAGAAGGAGTTCTAGAACTCATCCATTCAGATGTGTGTGGCCTAATGAAATCATCCTCCATGAGTGGGTATGTATAATATGTATCCCTCATTGATGATTATTCTCGTAAGACCTGGGTATATTTTTTGAAATCTAAAAATAAAGTGTTCAGCAAGTTCAAGGAATTCAAAGCCTTGATAGAGAATCTTTTTGAAAGAAAGATTAAGATAATCAGGTCAGATAATGGAGGAGAATTAACTCAAAAGAGTTTGTGAACTTATGTAAAGATGTTGGGATCAAGAGGGAACTCACAACTCCCTGTAATCCTCAACAAAATGGTGTAGCTGAACGAAAGAATAGAACGATAATGGAAGCTGTGAAGACTATGTTCCATGATCAAGATCTTCCAATGTGCTTATGGGAAGAAGCAACAATGACAGTCGTTTATGTGAAAAATTGATTATCCTATAGTGAACTTGGGCTCAAGACCCCTGTAGAGATGTTCATCGGAAAGAAGCCAGAGGTAAGCCATCTCAAAATATTTGGCTTCCCAGTATTTATACATATACCGAAAGAGAAGAGAAACGAGTTGGAACCTTCAGGAAAGAAGGGAATATTTGTGGGATATTGTGAGGTCTCCAAGGCCTTCACAATATATATAACAGATCATCATCACTTTGAGATCAACAGGGATGTGACCTTTGATGAAGATCCGATGCTCAAGAAATCTAGAAGATTCCAACTTGAAGAAGTATATGAAGAGGAACTCGTAATCCCCAGTACTGCAATGAGGGAGGTTCCCATAGCCATAGAACCAGTGAGAGAAGTCGTAACTTCCCCTAATGAGGAAATTCTAGAAGACCATGATATATCAGAAGTCCAAGAACCTCCTCAGATGACGATCCTCCATAAAAGGAAGCCAACTTGGGCCAGAGAGCTTATTCAATATGGAGAGAAGTACGGCGTTCCCCAAGGAACTATGAGACAGGGAAAAAGACCAAAGCCATTCTCCAGTTATACAGATTTGATGTGTGATATTCTAGAAGAGGAGCCTACCTGCTTTGATGAATCCATTAAGAGGAAAGAATGGGCAGATTTCATGATAGAGGAATACCAATCCATAATGAAGAACGAATTATGGGAAATAGTTCCCAGACTGAAGAGTAAAGATGTGGTATCCTCCAAATGGCTCTTCAAAATAAAACATGTTGTTGATGGAAGTATTGAGAAACATAAAGAAAGATTTGTCGCTCCTGGATTTTCTCAAAAGGAAGGCATTGACTATGAAGAGACATTCACTCTTGTAGCCAAATACACTTTGATTAGAACCATCATAGCTCTTGCAGCTAAGATGAAGCAAAAGTTGCACCAGATGGATGTAAAGATATCTTTCCTAAATTCTGTCATCAAAGAGGAAGTGTATATAGAGAAACCTCAAGGATTTGAAGTTGACGACAAGAATTCTCATGTCTGCAAATTGAAGAAAGCCTTATATGGATTGAACCAAGCTCCTAGAGCTTGGTATGGCTGTATAGACAGTTTCTTGACGAGCTTAGGCTTTACCAAGAGTAAAGTAGACTCTAACCTCTACTTCAAGGTCATGAACGATGAGCCAATACTACTACTACTATATGTGGATGACTTATTCTTAACTGGCAAAGAAAATGTCATCACTAAATGTAAGAAGATACTTGCCTCATAATTTGAAATGAAAGACCTTGGCCTAATGCATTATTTCTTAGGTCTTGAGGTATGGCAGAGTACTGAGAGGATCTTCCTTAACCAAGGGAAGTATATAGTCGAAATATTGAAGAGCTTCGACATGTTGGACTGCAAGTCCATGAATACACCCATGGAAGCGAAGATGAAGTTGTTGGTCGACACTTCATTAGAGTTGACTGATGCCACACTGTACAAACAGATTATTGGATTGTTGATGTACCTGATGAACACTAGACCAGGCATTTTTTTTGCTATGAACACCTTGAGTCAATTTCTGGTAGAACCCAGACATGTTCACCTAGTGGCTACAAAAGATGTGATGAGGTACCTTAAGGGTACAATATATTGTGGTCTTGGCTATGATGGAGATCATGATTTCACATTGAGTGGATATACTGATGCAGATTGGGCAGGAAGTGTTACTGACAAGAAAAGCACTTCAGGGTGTTATTTTAGTTTGGGATTAGCCACGATCTCTTGGCAGAGTAGGAATAAATTTAGCATTGCTCTAAGCACAATGAAAGTAGAATACATTGCTGCATATTCTGCCAGCTTCGAAGCTATATGGCTCCGAAAGTTTCTGACCAGCCTATTTGACTTAGAGATGAAAGAAACCACGATC
Source organism: Picea glauca (assembly GCA_000966675.3). Lineage (NCBI taxonomy): Eukaryota > Viridiplantae > Streptophyta > Pinopsida > Pinales > Pinaceae > Picea > Picea glauca. Next base: position 274,628 of record JZKD02S2392483.1, on the reverse strand, counting down.
CTATGTGACAACCAGAGCTACATGAAGATGATAGTGAATCCTATATTCTACGATAGGTTGAAGCACATAGAGATACGATATCATTACATCTGTGACATGGTGCAGAGAGGAGTCTTAAAGCTCCAGTACATTAGCACGGATGAACAGGTTGTTGATGTGTTGACCAAGCCTCTATCTTGTGTAAAGTTTAAGCACTTTCGATATAAGCTTGGTATAGTCCGAAATGACCTTCCTCGAAAGGGGTAGTATTCTCTGTGATGAGACATCTCTTGCTTCCGACGTGATGGTTGTGACGTAAAGAAAGAAGATGTTATATGACTAGTACTATGCTTCCGGCTAGATAGTTGTGACATAAATCCAGTCTAGTATCATGCTTCCGACCTGATGGTTGTGACGTAAAGCAGGACGAGTACCTTTCTTCCGACCTGATGGTTATTACGTAAAGAAAGATGATGTGATGTGACTAGTATTGTGCTTCTGGCTGGATAGTTGTGACGTAAAGCCAGTCTAGTATCCTGCTTCCGACCTGATGGTTGTGATGTAAAGCAGGACAAGTACCTTGCTTCTCACCTGATGGTTGTGACGTAAAGCAAGATGATGTGATGTGACTAGTACTGTGCTTCCAACTGGATAGTTGTGACGTAAAGATAGTCTAGTGTCCTGCTTCTGACCTGATGGTTGTGATGTAAAGAAGGATGAGTACCTTGCTTCCGACCTGAAGGTTGTGACTTAAATCAAGACGATGAGTTGAGACTAGCACCATGCTTCCAACTGGATAACTGTGACATAAAGCCAATCTATTATCCTTCTTCCATATTGACTGTTGTGACATAAAGTAGGATGAGTATCTTGCTTCCAGCCTTATTGCTGTGACGTTGTTGAAATCTAGGTTTGAAATTTTTTCACCTTTAAAACTAAAAAAATTCTCTTTCGAGATTCAGTTTTTCATAAGGTATAATCCTCACTATTAGTCCAAAAGACCGATACCAAAGTCCCGAAATGATTTCTTTTCTTCGTTATAATTAAAGACAAGAAGCTCAAATGTTATTAAAGTCTAGATGCATGCTCTGTAAAGTACTTTAAATTGTGATAATTTAAAACCCTAAAGAAGTTAATTAACCATATTTTAAACCTCTCAGGATTTGGGTTTTACTCAGAACAATATATCTTCAATACATCTTGAATAACGAAATCCTGATTCCCAATTTCTTGAAAGAAATGAAAAACAGTCTTCATCCTGATTATTTTAAATCTAATATCACCGCGATTTCAGGATTCGAGGTTTAGTGGTGACATACCTCATGTAGCCATGATCCTTGAAACCCCGAAATGTGATGTCCTGACTCAATATGGAATTTAAGGCTTAAATCTGTTCTCACCACGATTTCAGGATTCGAGGTTTAGTGGTGACATACCTCATGTAGCCATGATCCCTGAAACCCTGAAATGCAAAGTCCCGACTCAATACAAAAGTTAAGGCTTAAATTTGTTCTCACCACAATTTCAAGATTCGGGGTTTAGTGGTGACATACTTCATGTAGCCACGATCCTTGAAACCCCGAAATGCGAAGTCCTGACTCAATACGGATGTTAAGGCTTAAATCTAATCTCATTGCGATTTCAGGATTTGGAGTTTAGAGGTGACATACCTCATGTAACCGCGATCCATGAAACCCCAAAACATGAAGTCCCGACTCAATATCGAATTTTAAAGAGAACTAACTTCATTTTAAAAATACATTTAATGGTAATTAAACTTCTTAAGTACTTTCATTTTGGCCTTCGTCAAAAGAAGTTTTTTGAATGTTGATTTTAGAATTGCTGAAATATGGCCTCATTAATAATTGATAGATCGTGGTTTCTGTGACACAAATGCGTATCTCAGAGATATTCTCCACATTAAAGGTATTAAATTATTGACAGTTGCGTCAGTACTTTCACCATAAAAGGAGTTAAAAGAAAACTAGAGGTCTATGTTTTGAAACTTATTCTCCCTTTTTCTATCAAAAATAGGATAATACAGCTGATCTTTCACACCTCTCTTATGTGACAGGTTTTCTTTCCAATTCAGAGTCATGGCACCAAAGGAGAGTCATCGACAAAGTAAAAGTATTATTTGGAAGGGCTTTACTTCCCAGAAAATGGAAAAATGAAGAAGATCATGAAAATGGTTTTGGATCTACTTTTTAACAAATAGTTAATCTCTAAGAATTAGGAACTCACCAACCGTCCTAAGATTGGTGGTTTTGTATAAATGTAATTTTTCAAGACTAAGAAAGGGATTTTTTTTGGAGGGATTGTAAAGAGATAACTTCGTTTTGCCTGAATTAATACAATATAGATTGAAGATTCCAGATCTGGTCAAGCCTGAGTTATGTGTTTCTCTGTCATTCTATTTTTTATTTCCATACTTTCGTTTGAAGTGCTTCATGTGGTAATTTCTATTATAGTAATTAAAACATTCAGATTATCTAATCGTTTGTAGTTTTTCCTCTGTATCATCTTTCAATGGATATAAGACCTATGAACGTTTTAGGACTCTGAAACTGTATGCTTATGCAAAGTTATTATCCGTTTTTTTATATTAACTTAAAATGAGATTCTTCTTAAATTGATGCCTCATTTTTGTTATACAATTACATGTTTCCTTTTTCTTCATTTCGTCCACTGTCTCCTTTAAAATTTAACTCAGATACTAGAAAATGCCTTTATTTATGTTATATTATTAATTCATAAGTTGGAAGTTCTATTTTTATAATTTTGAACCAAAAATTTTTGACCCTCGAAAATATTCTTGATTTACAAAAAGGAACCCTCAGCTTTCATGACTATTCCAATTACCAGACAACCCAATATAGAACCCAGTCTATCAAATCAAACAAGAATTGCATTAAACCTATTCAATACCATCTTAAAAATGAAAAAATACACTAGTAGAACTTGAAAGATCATGGGATGCAATTGAAAGGGATATTAGCATTCAAGAACAATGGGAAGCTAGACAGAGACAGTTAAGGAATTAACCGTGATCTCAATTTCTTTTAAACTTTTTTCTTTTTTTTACCGATTAATTATCTCTACCTTTTTTGGATGCCTTGATGGTATACTTTAGAGCCTTAAAGTATAAACTCAGGAACAACAAACGTAAAGAAATACTATGAGATGAGATTAGAAATGTGCTTTTAGCTTGAAAACTGTGGCGTAAAGCCAATCTAGTATTATTATGATGTGCCAGCTTCGTGATGTGATGATGATGATGATGTATTAGTTTTATACTCATACATATTGATGCAGATGATGATTGCATTCCTTTGAGAATGACAATGTTGTCGATGAAGAGAACTTCCGATAATTTATAGATATGCCAGTCAATGTTCCAAGATGATATTGATGATGCTTTCCTCTCACCCACTTGATGTTGTTGATGATGTTGTCCTCTCTCTCTCACATGATGTTGTTGAAGGATACCCTTCATGTTAAGGGGGAGTGTTGAAATAATGTAACTGCAAAGTGTATTTTTATTATTATTTGATATATTGTTCATTGGATCAATCCCCATTATGGATTGATCATGTCGACTATTGTATAAGGACCAAATCCCTTTTTGTGGATTGGTCATAATATAATTGTAAAAGGAAAAAGAAGAAGTCGGCCCCAAAATATATCAAGAGGCCCCAAAATATAATAAAGGTGGTTATAACCACCTAGTTGGAGAAATCGACCTTGCCAGTGAAGAGACACTTCACATGTGCCAGTCTTGTATAAATAAGGCGACTAGCACCTCACTTAGACATAACTCACTTTCTCATTGAGAGACAAGTTTCAGAACTGTATTTAGAGAAGAAGGAGAGATAGTGGCACATCTTTGGGAGAGGATATTCTACATTAGTTTAAGTTATCTCTTGGCATTGTATTAGCTATCTATAATAAGGAATTTTTGTTGGGTTTTCTTCCCCTAGAGGGTTTCCCAGGATATATGTTGTGTCTCTTGTGATTGTGTATTTCTTAGTGATCTTGTCTTATGTTGTTGTTATCTATTGAAATGCAAAGAACTATAATAATGGCTTAAACATTAACACCCATGACCCTTTTTTTCTTGTGGCTTGGACTGGTTTTCGAGAGACTGTTTGTTAGGGTTGTGTTTGTCATACTTTGGGTGTTGCCGATTTGTAGACCCGAACTCTCGTTTGTTCTAGTACTTAAATTTTTCCTCGATTTTAACAACATATCGATAAGAAACACTAAGTGATGAGATGTCCAGAAAATCCATTTCAGTTTGGATGTATCTATGTAGAGCCCCACGATATTTCAAAACCAAATGTCATCCGGATTATTTGATACCCAACTTGGTACATAATGTATGGAAGGTATTGGTGAAATTTGGAACTTCTTGGCCCCTCTCTTGCCACAGTGTGGTCCATATCATGTACTGGTCCTCATAGTTTCCAACAGGTTAATACTGTTCCTTTACCGCATCCACAAAAAATCCCAGGTGGGCTCGGCCCCATATATTTCAAAATCCTCTGTGGAAATTTGCTCCTAGTGAGTTTCCCACCAATGTTTGACATGGGGGAGATCTTTAAGGAGTGAAAAGGTGATCTTTTCCCTATCATAAAAATGGTGAATAGAGAAATAATCGTCTAGCAGATTTAACCATTTGTCTACGACATTCACATCTATCTGACCTTCAAATATCTGAATATAAAAATTAACCTGTACCTTGAAAGGAAAGGTTCTTCCAAAGTGGATGTTTGATGAAGATGTTCCTTTTGCTATCAGCAAGCATTGAAGGATGTGGGAAAAATTATCCATTATTCTGTCCCTCTGTCGTGTGAGAGCTTTCTCAAGAAACAAATTTATAGGATCATCTGCTCCGTCGTTTTTCTTTTCTTCCGCCATGGAGGGTTTCTTGGGAGTGAGAGAGAGATTTTATTCAATATAGACAAGCTCGAGACCTAAATTTCTATACTTGGACCTCGTTGGGGACATGCACTGAAAAAAAAATGATCAAGAGCGACCTGCTCTGATACCACTAATTTGGATTATTTTCAGCACGAAATGAGAGTGGAGATATAAAAATAAATGCACAAAGATATCGCAGATATTTAATAATATAACATAAATGTATCATAGATGCAACTATAAACACATATATATAGTAATACATGATTTATATTAATGAAATAAATGTACAGAGACTGTAAAAATACAAAGTGAAAGACTTGCTAGAATGGTGGCAACTTATCTCTGAGAAGAGATGTGATGGCTACTCGCATTCGCAAGAAAATCATGACAATGAGGCTTTGAAGGCCTTTTTACAATAAACAAGAATTCCAAAAACCCTAGATATCAAAAACCTAACCCTAGGAGATGAAGCGCCAAAAGTCATGTGGGCCCCGTTTTGGTAAGTTAGTAGATCAACTTCCCGGGGTCGTAACTTTTGCATACGATCTTCGTTTTAGGCGCATGATAGCCCGTTTGAAACGTATCGTCAAGGATATTCATTTTGGAGGAAATTTCAAAGAAACTTCCATATTTCTCCCTATTTTCCCAAAAGCATCGTTTAGGGCCTCAAAATGGCCTCGAAAGTTAAAAACTACTAAAAATAGTAAATTACCAAAATTGCCAGAAAATTGTTTTGAGACAGTTGGAAAAGGTGGTTGGCCACTGATATACACCTGGATCAATACCATTAATACCCTTATAGTTCAATTGACTAGTATGGAAGTTAAATTCGAAGATGAAGATAAGGCTATTACACTATTGTGTTCATTGCCTGATTCTTGGTATAATCTAGTCACCTATATTAGCTTTAGCTCAACATATGTTTTAGATTATGAATTTGTTGTGGGATATTTGTTGGCTGAGAATATGAGGAGAAAATCTAGTCAAGAAATCTCAACTTCAGAGGTGATGTCGATCAGAGGTTGATCTAAAGAAAAAGAGTAGAATCAGAGAAGTTCTTCACGTTCTTAGTCAAGGGGAAGAAGTGGTAGAGTAAAATGTTGGTACTATGGAAAAACACAGCATATCAAGAAAGAATGTTGAAAAAGAAAAGAATCTAAGGACAAATCTACAAAAGAAGAAAATTTGGCTGCAAAATATCTAGGCACGACTGATGAAGTTTTATCTGTTTCTAGTACCTTACAATATCAGGAATAATGATTGTAAGATTCAAGTGCCTCCCACCACATGTGCTCACATAGAAACTGGTTCATTTCTTACTAATATGTTGATGAGGGTGTAGTGTTTATGGGAAATGGTATTCCCTATAAAATTGTTGGGGTTGGAAATATTGGAATTAAGATGTTTGATGGTATATTTGTTACATATGTTAGATATGTACTTGAGCTTAAGTGAAATTTGATTTCATTAGGGATTTTGGATTTTGGTGGATATAATTATGTAGGTCAAGGTGGAGAACTCAAAGTGTTGAAAGGAAGTTTAGTAGTGATGAAGGAAACAAGGGTTGATAACCTTTATAAGATGGAAGGAAGTACTAAAGTTTCATATGAGGTGATAGATGTATCTTCATGTTTATGGAAGAAGCAACACGATCATATGAGCAAGAAAGAGTTGCAAAATTGTAAGTTTCTTTCAGACTTAGGATCTTTGTTTATGCTTTTCTACTTGTTTTATATCTATGTTAGTTATGATGATGGAAAAAAGGGATGTAATGTGTGCACAAGATCGTCATTAAAAAAAATATAGTGTGTATGGAACAACCAGAAGGGTTAGTTCAAGATCACAATGGTAGATTTTTTTGCATGCTAGAGGATTCATTGTATGGCCTAATGGTACCCAAGTAATTGTACAAGAGGTTTGAATCCTTCATGGTGAGCCAAAACTTTTCAAGGGGTAAGTATGACTATACTTTTATAGTACATTTACTTTCTTTATGATATGCTCGTTGCAAGATGAAGCATGGTTGAGTTCAGTGAGATAAAGGCTTAGTTGGACAAGACATTTCATATGAAGGATCAAGGAGCAACAAAACAAATTTTGCGCACATAAGTACACATATACAATATACATCATAAGTTGTAGTTGAAGTTCAATATGAACAACATGAAACTAGTTAATATCCATGTTTCTTTCCATTATAATTATTCTTCAAATTTAAGTCTTGTTTATAAAGAAGAAAAAGTTTGTCTTGTGTCAGTTCAATAGGAGGTATGTTGGATGCAATGAAATGGTCAAGACCAGAGATTTCACATTCAGTTGATGTCACTAATCACATGGAAAACTCGGGTGAAGAAGTGAAATGGGTGCTTCAGTGTTTTAGAGGCACAAGTGTCACCTATAATGGTTTCAGTGGTTTAGTTTGTGTTAATTGTAATTTAGGTTTTGCAGGTATGTTGGATAAAAGGATATTTACCTTAGGATATGCCTCAAAGAATTGTTTTGGAAGACATGTTGGAGGTGGAGTGATTCCTTAGAAAATCCAAACTCGAGAAAATTATAGAGATGTCTTCACGAAACCAACGTTATTAGAGAAGTTGCAGTTGTGCTTAGATTCTCTTGGATTGCAACATAGGTGGTAAATAAACTGGACAATGATATTTAGGTAAATTCTTGTCAAGGTAGAGATTGTTGATATATGCCAACCAATTTCCCACGATTTTGTGGATTGTAGCAGATTTAGTGGATCCTTTATTTAGTTTGTTGTTGATACAAATCACACAATGTGTGGATCCACATAAATGTAATTATTTCTATGTAACTGTTTGAGAGTTGCTATAAATCTATGTACACCCATAGAGGCAAAAGAGTCTTGAGAGAGGTTGAGTGTGTGTAAGCTTGGTTTGGCTTTAATGTAATATTGTTTGAGAGTTTCTATTAATCTATGTACGCCCATAGAGGCAAAAGAGTCTTGAGAGAGGTTGAGTGTGTGTAAGCTTGGTTTGGCTTGAATGTAATATCTCCCTTGAACGATAAATAAACCGAATATCATTGTCCCATGTATGTTTCCATGTATAGGGTTTTACCATGTAAAAAAAATGTTATTTTCTATGTTTTGTAATTTGTGTGATTTCATCTTGTTCAATATTTGCAATTAGATATATGTGTTTTTATGCTTCCGCTACAAAAAAATTACACCCCATATTAATATATTATCTTAAAATATGTGATTTTCCATAGTTTGTAATAAAAGTGTAAATTGTCTATTATATTTTTTTTGTTTCTTTGAAAAATTGTTATATATGATTCTTTGGTAATAAACTATTTGCAAATATATGATCGGGAATGAAGGAAATTATTTTTAAAAAATTTACAACTCTAAGTATATATTATATGAACATCTTATGAACTTATTGCTTTGGCTTTTTACTTTTTTTTTTACCACCTATTTCGCCAAACTAGTGGAAACTGAAACTTGTGGCCGCCTATTATGCTTTCATCCAAAAAAGGGCATCCACCACTTTCCCTGCTAATTGGAAACGAAAGCAGGCAATGGATGATAGTGTTGAAAGAACTGTCTGTGTAAGCTAAACAAACTAAAAAAGTCTAAAAAAATAAAACTAGGCAAGAAATGAGCAGAGTATCAGTCCAAGTTGACAAGAAAAAAGCACCATCATCATGTTGGTGGAGCTCAGAGAACTATGCAAATATAGAAATTAGTAGGGCTTTGATAACTATGAAACTTGTCATTTGAGGCTCCACTATGAAGGATGTCATCGTTGGGATGGAGAAGGAAGGGTTGTGCGTAGGTTAGGCACCTCTGCTTGGCTGGTGCGTTTGAAAATGCATCGAACAACATGTTAATGTGGTTACTGATGATGGTGTATCAATGAATTTGGTCCACCATATAACCTCTGATGTTGAAAATAAGCTTCAGCTTCTCCAAGATGAAGAGGCTTGAGAGAGCCTGGTCGCATTCCTTAATTGTGTTCAGTGGTGGAGGTGTCGAGATGGGGAATTCCTCCTACATAGTGCAAGTGATTCCCTCCATATCCTCCAATGCTCATGTAACCACCTCTCTAGTGTTGGAGTGAATGTATGTATATGGGGTCGTGTGGAGGAATTCCTCTGGGAATTCCTCCTAAACAATGCATGTGGCACCTTCTATGGTTGCCTATATACCTGTATCCACCTTACTGGTGTTGGGGCACAAGTAGTCAAGCGGGATCGTGTAGAGGAGGGATTTTGCTGGAACCTGGATTGGTTCCTTTGGGAATTCCTCCTCGACGTAGGCCATTGGAGGAGTATGAGGTTGCGTAGTGTGCTAAGTCCAAGCAAATGATAGGGCCCACTCTAGATTATGAAAAAGTCTCTACCTATCTACATGACTATACCAGGTAGGGTCTCTCCTAGGATTTCCTCTCTCTCTTGGTATGACAGAGCCCGGGGGGAGAAGAACCAACTGGACTAAAACCAAGAGAACCAACTATGCCAAAAACCAATTTCTGGGCAGAGCAAGGTGAAAGAGTATGGAAGCGAAGTGTTGCAAGACATGGCCAAGTTGGATAGATAACTAAGGGATGAACATGATTTTAATGCAACCATGTGTACTCAACACCTACCTCCTATCATTAATCAACAAGACCTCCATTAAAATGAAGTGAGGGAGTTTTCCTCCCTTCCTCTGCAAGTTTTTACGATCGCCCTCCATTCAAGATTGGGGTGAGGGAGGACGACTGACCATATTTATGGTTGAGTTCACAGGAGGTATGTGTGGCCTCCTTCTGCTAAGTGGCACCCCACTTGAGGATTTTTTTATATTTTTAAGTACTATGATATATAACAAATATTTTTAAAGAAAAAAATTTGTTAAACGTTTTTAAAATTATAACAACTAAAGAAATGATGAAATGAATTATAACACTTAAAAAAAGGGAAAAAAAATGTTTTAAAAATACAATGAGGAAACACATGCTCTTAACCATTAACTCACTCAAAATTATGTTTAAGGAATAATAAATTAATATAACAAGTGAAATAATACCTAGATAAATTACATTTTCTTAATTAAAATAATTTTAAATGGCCATGAATTATAATATATAGAGCAATGTAGTAATGAATTATATCCTTTATAAAGGGATATTTTTCCCATTCAAATATTTTTAAAGTACCATGAATTATAACAGGTGAAGCAATCTCTATGATAAGAAACAAGGCTACGTGACAGCTAGGTCCCTGCCAAGGAGGTTATAAAGAAAATTTTTAAAAATGGGGTCGAAGTGTAAATGAAATGAAGTGTTTGGTGAAAAATGTATATGAGGGAAATGTTGTGTGTAAGGTGCATATTTTGGAAGATGGGGCAAAAGTAAATGATGGTTGGCAGGCCGAGCACCATCTAATTTTGGAAAGTATATAGCAAACATTTTTTTTTTTGAAAGTATATAAGAGAGTAAAAAAAATGTTAATGTATTTGTGAACATTTTCCATAAATATAAAATTTTTAATGTATTTGTGAACATTTTCCATAAATGAATTTGTTATATCGAGTGCTGAAATATAATAGTAGATTCTTTAGGATCTAATAATTTAGATGAATTTTTATTTGAAATCTGTCAGAAAATAGAAGTTTGTTACAAACCATTGCAAATTTTGAATTATACAAAAAAAACAAAGTGTGTTACATATAAATCGGAATTTCAATGCATTTTTCATGTAGACTGGGATTGGGGCTCCGACAAACCATTAGAGAAATATTTTCAAGAAATAGGATTGTGGAAAGAAGATAGAGTGCAACAGTTGCAAAAGAAAATAAATGGAAAGGTATAAGTGTTTTCCTATACATGTTTATTTAAGAAAGCGAAATAACTAGGTTGAGAAACAAAGAAACATGTGATGAGTAAACTTACAGTGAGGGTACATATGAGCGCTTTGGCTATTTTCTTGCGGCTGCCCTTTCATTGATGTCAGTGACGACTACGGTTTCAAGGATGTTCTCCATGGCTGCTAGAATGTTGGCAACTACCTGTTGTCTTTCATTGGCAACCTGTTTCAATTTCCTTTCGACCCATTCTTCAATGTACGCTCTCATTGGGGCGACGTTGATCTCATTCTGGATATTGATGTTGAAAAGATTGTTTTCTAATTTTTGGAAGTTGATAGAAAGATTAGAGAGAGCCTGATGAATTTTCTCATTTTGTACTGCATATTTGACTAGCCAGTCATGGACGTGAGATTGATCAAATTGAAGGATGTTGTAAAAAATTTCTAGAGAGAAGGTGTTCAACATAGCAACTTGTTTATCAAACTCTTCTTTGGTTAAGGGCAAGGAGTTTGCGATTACAAGGGGGTCTTGGAAGTCATTTGTTTTCCTGGCTAAGTCTATATTTGACAACTTTGTGAATAATTTATCTTTCTTAGATATGACTTGTTGACATGACTGAACAATGAGACGTAGGTTGTTTACTTTTTCTTTCCAACATGCATTCAATTGACCGATCCGGTTTTTGAATGGAAGATATTCTTCTCTTCTTTCTATTTTTGTGATATTGTTGACACTCTTTCCAAAAGGGATGACCATTTTTAAGAAGAAATTTTCTTCATCTTTTAATTCGTCTTGCAAAATCTCGAGAAAGCTATGTGCCCTGGTTCCAAGGAAAGTGATGGTTTGTGATATTTTCCAAGCATCGGTAACCAGTTCCATTCTATTAGTGATATTGTTTTCCACATATCCTTTACAAAATGAGAGCAGGGTGGAGGGCGCTTTTACATTGGGTACAGGGGTGCCAGGCATGGCTATTGCCAAAGGATCAACAAGCGATGGCATAGGAAAGAAAGCATCCTCCAATTCCTTGACTCAATCCTTCAGTTTGGCATTGTGGATCTCCATGCATTCAATGGAGTCATGAAGTGCTTCTCTAGTTGTGGTGTGAAGTTGACAGATTTGGGATGGCCGCATGTTGGCAACATCAACCTTTGAGCAAGATTTTCCTTTGATATTTTTAACTTTTGTTTTCTGAAATATCATTTTTTTGTTCCGGCTATCAAAAACAGTTCTCTGGAACATGAAGGATTCATCTTCGTCAAAATTTTGGGCAACGGATATGTCCATTGGATGGCTATGGTGGATGGCATCCTTGGGCTGATCAAAGAAAGGGAACATGGCATCCAGATCAATGTCAATTTCCATGTTCTCAATCTGAATTTTTGGGTCTTCTGCCTACCCCACATTTTTTTTTCTCTTCTTCTCCACTGGAAGCTTGTGAGAACTATCAATTTTAGAGTGAGGAGGGTCATTATCTCCTACTCCGTTTGAAGAATTCTAGGTTTCTTTGTTGTTATGATGGGTCGTTCGAGCGATGCTCTAGGATGTCGTACTTTTAGGAGTGGTATTTGCGGATTGAACACTATTGTCATTGGGGTCTTTCCCTTGTTGTATGTACAATTTGGTGTAGCTTTGCACTGTCTCTACGTCGTTGGCATTAGAGGCAAGCCCGTGACTGTCTCTGTTTTTGGGTAGGTGTTTATTTACAAAAAAATCATCGAGGACAAGTGAATGTAAATGTTGTCTAAAAATATCATAGGGGTTGAATCCTTTTATGTTTTCAGCATATCTAAGGTTGGAGATACTAAAATGTGCTGCGAAATTTTCAAATTTGTTGACGTTTTTCAACACGAACTCCCCTATTTTCCAAGGCATAGGAATGAACTATTTTTTTTTCTTCTTTTGGAACAGATGGAACTAGTCACTGTATTGACATGCTACTTCTGCAATAAAAATTATGTTTGTAATGTGACATGGAAGGAGAGAAGGTTGTTCCTTGGAGCCAAAAATTCTTATGACAGTGTAATTATCCAAATGTTGGATTGTTCCCTTTTTGTCCAAAAAATTGGTTGCCTGTTTAGATAAGCCGGGACCATTTTCTCCTAACAAGAAAATTTTGAAAACAGAGAGGAAGCCATTAAAAACCTCATAAAAATAGTGGGAAGCCTTGTGCTTTCACAGGGACTGGTACCAAAACGTTACTGGGTGGAAATCGCAGTTGACATTCTTAGACAAAGACAGTTGCAGAAATCGACAGGAATGTGCTATTGCAAAAACAAAATAGCATGACATATAAAATTTCTTTCCCCTTTTGTAGCTTGACAATTGGGAAGAGATTTCATAAGAAATTATCCTTCCCCAATAAAAAATGGCTTGTTCATTGACTTTGAAATACAAAATGTAAAGATCCATGCGACAAATAGTAGTTGTGGATTCCTGTCTTGTTATTCTTGTAAACAACCAAGCAATTTCACAAAAAGGATTTTTAAATGAGCTAACCTGCATGCTTGTAATATCTTCAGGAACTAGATCTGGGTTTTCCAAAAAAAGGGGCAAGAGGTCCAATCCATTATTATGCTTTGCTAGGAACTATTTACAATATTCTCCTTTGAACGTCAATGTTCGAAAGAGTTGAGGTGACAAAGAAACAAAAGAGAGATCATTCAGTGGAATAATTCTTTTCTCTGCAATAAATTTATCAGTGCACCAAGAGACCAAGTCCTTACAGTCAAAAACCTCAAGGAAACAGCCTGCATGAGGAATCTAGGAGCTCCAAATTACTTGGTTCTCTGTGGCATATGTTGAGTAATAAGAAAATGCCCTGGACCAGTGGAAGTTATGGTCATGACGAACGAAGATGTTCACTATATCTCCACAGAATGGGTGCAGAACTGATGCCATAGGTTTATGATAAGGTTTCTTTGTTGTAGATGATGGTTTAAATGAACAGTCATAGTGAATAATGTAACTTTTTGCTAAATATTGGTTAAATGCTTATGAATGGGAAATCTCCTCGAGTCTTTCTCTAATTAATGACAATCAGTATTGGTGGTGCATGATGAACTGTTAGGAGTAAAGTTTATTTATTGCATATTTAGAAATGTGAAGGTGGTGGGTACGACGAAGATCAATTAAAGAATGGAGGTTTCTTGAACATGCGAAGGGCACGTGATGTGAAAGGGATTTCATGATTTTGAAACGAACACTTGGAAGGGACAACATAATCTCCCTGCAAATTTTGGTTTAATGCACATGAATACGAGATTTCCTCGGCCCTTTCACCCATCAATGACAATATATACGGTTTCTGCATGAGGGTCTGTTAGAATTAAATTCCAGTAATTCCATATTTAGAAACAAGATATGTCTATATATATAAAAAAAATTATATTTTCTTTTATTGTAGAGAAGTGCGAAGGTGACAGAGACGGTGGAGAGCAAGGAAGTAATGGCAAGTTCTGAAAAGCAGTTGGACGTGATTCAAAAAAGGGTTACGGGGATAGTCAGGAAGAGATCATGAAGGGGGAGTTCAACGACCGGCTTGTATATTTGCGAAATTTCAGAAAAATGGCTAAGTATGGAATAGGGAAATTGCTAATTGCATGCATAGCAATAAGATCTTATAGATAATTGCCAAATGCTAATTCCAAAAGGACATCGGCATAGGAAACAACGAATATGAACTGAATATTACTTCAACCCGGTAAAGGGACGATTCCCTAAAGAAATTTGAACAAATGGCGAAGTATGGAAAGCGGACAGATGTGCTTCAAAATGGGTTGACAATAGTTCCAGTAAATATGTGAGGAAGCAGTGGTTAAATTGTATTTCTTGAAAGTTTTCAGTGAAAAAAAGTGCATCACAGAAAAGGGCATGATAGGTGGATCGTAATACAAAAATGGCTACAATTTCATGTTTCGTAATTTTTGAGTGCAAAATGTGCAAATGGAAGAGATCATGAAAATGGCATGATAGGTCAATCGTAATACGGAAAAGGGCATTATCTAAGAATGGTTGCAAATTTGTATATCTGTCAATTTGTATATAGCAGAGCTACAAATGCTGTTTGGAGGTCCTGGAAAAGTAGAGGTGCAATGTTGATGCAGGTAGTGGGGTTCTCCTATCAATTTATATATGGTTGAACTCTGGGTGGCAGTTATGGGACAAGGAGCAATAGACGATCAATTTAAAGAAAGGGGAAGCGGTGGTTGGAAATGCATGAATTGGGAAAATAGAAAGGTGGAAGACATTTTTCGTAAGTGTGAATTGGTTTCAAAGAAGCCCCATTGTTTCAAAATCATGATCTAATAGTTATTAGGAAATGTGTTGTTGAAGATTACATTTTATTGCAACGTGCGCATGCAGTTATGTTCTTGATACATTATTCCATGACTATAACATACCAACTGAAGTAGTGAACTTTGTTTTGTACTAATTAGCATTAAAATTTAATAATTGCATCTCTAGAAACAAGAAGAATGATTTTGCTGGAAAATTTTACATTGGTATTAGTAAATAGAAGATCGAAGAAGTACGAGAGCACCGAAGTATGCCAATTAGAAAATGAGTGAAACCCATAAAAGTGGCAGAGACGAAGATTCCAAGGTGAAAATTTCGTAATAGCAAATCCATTTAAAAAAATAAGAAAAGTATTGAGTAATGTACATCTTTGCTTAGAAATTGGATCCAGTTCTTCAGTTGAAAACATTGAAGTTATCTACGACAAACACATGCACGAGTTCCGCAGTATGCAAGATCCTTGGAGTTTTCTCCGCGATTAATCATCCTCTGTTGAAATTGATATTTTCCAGAAGCTTTTCTTGAGGAAGAAGACGAAAATGGTTGCACGAAAAGTGGAATAGCCCTTAGTTGAAACCGACTCTTCATAGTCGAAAAAAATTAAGTAGTACAACTTGCACGTGCAATTACAGAGGCCCAAATTAGTCCATTCTAGGAAAAAGGAGATTACTAGTAGGAAAATGCATTGCAGCAACGAAAGTTTTGCACTTGATATCCGAAAATGTTAAAAAATATTTTTTTGGATTGAAATATATATCTGGAAGCATCAACATATCATTTCTTTACAGTCAAACTCTTCCACCCAGAACAAATTAATTTGGAACTCTGGAATTCCTACTTTGGTGGTGCAAAGTGGTTGTTGCGTTCACTGTCTGTTTTTTTTTTTTGAAACTCCTTTTGGTGTTGTCATGATTGCGATCACCGAGCCAGGAAGGTCCGTTCATTATGGTTCATTTCAATTTGGGCCCAGTAGTGGGAATATTTTTTGTATTGCCATCATCCATTTTCATATCATTGTCCATCAGATCATCTTCTTCTGGCTTGGAATTCATGGCATAAAGTTCTGCGACAGGCATGACTACAAGTGGGTAGGTTCTTTGAGAAACCAAGCTTGGCATCGAATTGTTTGGCTTGAAATATATCTCTGGGTGTACCAAGGGACCATCTCATTTTTTTCTCGTGGCTAGAGAGAGATGAATAGTAAGAATATACCCTGGAATAGTGGAACCTGTGGCCATTATGCCCCAATGTGTTCACTGTGTGTGGAGAGAACTGCCACCACAAGTTATTAAGAATTTACTTTTGCTCGAGACAATGTTTCAAATGAATATCGTGGAGGGATAATATAAGCCTTTCACTGATCAATGACAATTTCCATGGTTCGTGCAGAATGAGTTGTGACCATCACATCTCACTAATTTCACAATTAGAAAAAGGTGTGAAGGTGATGGTGACGTCGAAAAGACATTAAGAATTAGAAATTTCTTAAAAGAACCAACCTGTCTACGGACAAAAAAAAAAGATTGTGTAACCTTTGAAATGAATACTTGGAAAGGATAACATGCTTGTGTGCAAATTTTAGTTTAATTCATACTAATGAGAAATCTTATCTGAAATTTCGGACATTAATGACAACTGTAACGATTGCTACAGGATGGATACTAGCATTAAATATTAATTATTTCATATGGAAAGTGGTCAGGCGTGTTACAAAAGAAAAATGAAAGAAGATATACCTAGGAGACGTGAAGGCCCGATGGTTCTTTGCTAGCAGATGGGTTCTTGGCCTGGCAAGCTAAAAATTGAGCCTCTATTGTTCTGTGTCCTACAAATAACACCTACACTTCTGTGAGATACAAAATGATAGGCGGAGTTGCGGGTTGGTTGGTTCAACATTGCAGGTTCGTTGGTTAAACATGTACTTTTATAAAGTATGGACATCAGATTGTATAGAACATATCTGAATCTGTGATTCCATACATGGGCACCTTTTGTTTCGTGCATTCGCGGCCCGGTAGGCTAAAAATTGAGTATAGACATGAGATTTTATATAGCATATGCAGATCACTTATTCCATACTTAGGAACTTTTTTTATCGTGGGTTTGTGGCCTGGCGGGCTGAAAAAATACTGAATATTGTTCCGTGTCCTACAAACAACACACAGATTTCCATGATATACAAATTGACAACACAACCTATGAGTTGCTTGGTTGAACATTGCATTTGTATTTTTCTAGAACATATGCAGATTCTTTGTTCCCTGTACTACAAATAGCAACCACATTTTCATGGTATACAAATTGATAGGAGGACCTATGGGTTGCTTGGTTGAACATTCTATTTGTATTGTTCTAGAACATATGCGGATTCCTCATTTCATACTTGGGCACTTTTTGGATCATGGGTTCGCGGCTTGGCGGGCTAAAAATTAAGTATCTATTGTTATGTGTCCTACAAATAGCACCTACACTTATGCGATATACAAATTTACAAGCAGGCTTCTGGACATAGTCTCTATATAAAGTACGAAATGAAATTTTATACAACATATGCAAATTCCTCATTCCATACTTACACAGTTTTTTGGATCCTGGATTCACGGCCTGACAGGCCAAAAATAGAGTCTCTATTGTTCTGTCTCATACAAATAACACCCACATTTCTACAATATACAAATTGACGACAGGAATTGCAGAGATGAGTCTCTATATAAAGTATCGACATGAGATTTTACAAAGCATATGTGGATCCGTGTTTACATATTTAGGCAGTTTTTTGATCGCGGGTTTGCAGTATGGTGGGTCGAAAAAAGATTCTCTATTGTTCCTTGTCCTACAAATAGCACTAATATTTCCACGAAATACAAATTGACACGAGTTTCCATGGGATGCTTGGCTGAACATTGCATTTTTTTGGTTCTAGAACATATGCGCATCCCTCATTCTATACTTGGGCACTTTTTTGGATCGCGGGTTCGCGGGCGGGCGGGATGAAAATTAAGTATCTATTGTTTTGTATCCTACAAATAGAACCCACACTTCCATGATATACAAATTGACACGCGTACCTGTGAACATAATCTATATATAAAATATAGAATGATATTTTACACAGCATATGCGGATCACTAATTGCATACTTAGGCAGTTTTTGGAGCACGCGTTGGCGGCCCAGTGCACCGAAAATAGCCTTTTGTTTGGTCACCTACAAATATCATCCAAAGTTCAATGATATACAAATTTATAGGTGGACTCGGGTTGCTTCGCTGAACATTGGATTTTTATTGTCCCGTTGCGATCCCGTATCAATTTCATAGTTAGCGATTTTTTTTTATTGAGGGCTCTGGAGCTGTTCGCGTCATATAAATTGACACGAGTCGCTATGGACTGCTTGGATGAACATTGCATTTGTATTGTTCTAGAAGATATGTGGATCCCTCGTTCCATACTTGGGAACTTTTTGGATCGTGGGTTCGCGACCTAGCGGGCTGAAAATTAAGTATTTACTATTTTGTATCCTACAAATAGCACCCACACTTCCACGATATATAGATTGACACGCGGACCTGGGGACAAAGTTTGTATATAAAGTATGGAATGAGATTTTATACATCATATGTGAATCACTAATTGCATACTAATTGACAGGTGGACTCGGGTTGCTTCACTGAACGTTGGACTTTTATTGTGCCGTTGCGATCCCGTATCAATTTCATAGTTAGCATTTTTTTTTTATCGGAGGCTCTGGGGTTGGCGGGCTGGTAATTGGCCCTCTATTGTTTTTCATTGTACAAATATATTTTTCTACAACATATGCAGACCTATGGGTTGCTTGGATGAACTTTTCATTTGTATTGTTGTAGAACATATGCGGAGTCCTCATTCCATACTTGGACACTTTTTGGATTGTGGGTTGTGGCCTGGCGGGATGAAAATTAAGTATCTATTATTCTATGTTCTACAAATAGCACCTACACTTCTATGATATCAAAATTTACATGCTGACTTGTGGGCATAGCCTCTATAAAGTATGGAATGAGATTTTATATAGCATATGTGGATTCCTCATTCCATACTTAGGCAAATTTTGGATCGTGGGTTCACGGCCTGGCCGGCCGAAAATAGTGTCTATTGTTACGTCTCCTACAAATAGAACCCAGATTTCCACAACATACAAATTGACAAGAGGAGATGCAGGCTACTTGGATGAACAGTGCATTTGTATTGTTCTAGAACATATGCGGATCCCTCATTCCATAGATGGGCATTTTTTGGATCGCGGGTTCGCAGCGAGGGGGGATGAAAATTAAGTATGCGGAACCCTCATTGCATACTCACAAGTGGACTCGGGTTGCTTCATTGAACATTGGACTTTTATTACCCCGTAGAGATTTCGTATCAATTTCATAATTATCGATTTTTTTCTATCGGGGGCTCTAGGGTTGGTGGGTTGGAAATTGGGCCTCTATTGTCCCCCACTGTACAAACACATTGTTCTAGAACATATGCGGATCCCTCATTCCATACATGAGAACTTTTTGGATCACGGATTCATGACCTGGTGGGCTTAAAATTAAGTATCTATTGTTCTGTGTTCTACAAATAGCATCTTCACTTCCACGATATACAAATTGACAAGCGGACTTGTGGACATAGTCTCTATATTAACTATAAAATGAGATTTTATACAACATATGTGGATTCCTCATTCCATACTTTGGCAATTTTTGGATCGTGGCCTGGCAGGTTGAAAATAGAGTCTCTATTGTTCCCTCTCCTACATATACCGCCCAGGCTTCTGCGATATACAAATTGCTAGGAGGACTCGGGTTGGTTTCCTGAACATTGCACTTTTTGGCAGTTTTTGGATGGCGGGTTCGTGACTAGGCGGGCTAAAAATAGAGTCTCCATTGTTTCCTTTTCTACAAATAGAATCCATACTTCTTCCATATACAAATTGACAAGAGGACTCGGGTTGGTTCGCTAAACATTTCACTTTTAATGTATCGTAACAATTTCCTATGTATTTTAAATTTAACGATTTTTTTTTATTTGGGCCTGTGGGGCTGGCGGGATGAAAAATGGGCCTCTTTTATTCGGGCTCGCAGGCTGAAAATTGGGAATTTATGGACTTGAGAGCTAGCGCATTAAATTATTAAAGGATGTTAAATCGCTTATTCTTAAAAGAATCAAGGAAAGACAGATTTTTTTTTTTAAATTCTATAATCGCAAGCATAACAAGGACCAATTTGAATTTTAAGGGCGTGTTGTTTATATGATAGCACAATTGCATTCCGCACACTAAATATTCATTGATTTCAAATTATTCCAGGATATTAATCTGAGTAACTTCATCGAATAAGAAAAAATCCGAAAACAAAGACCAATTTGTATTTTAAGAGCCTCTTGTTTGTATGTGAGGACAGTCGCAATTCATACACTATATATTCGTTGATTTTGAATTATTTTGGAACAATAGTTTGACGAAGTTCATCGATCAAGGAAATCTGCTAAAGCAAGTGATTACAGTTTTGCCACAATGCCATATAAATTACCAGGTGGATTTGTGTCCCAGCTTGCTAAAAAAAAACAATTATACTGTTCGGTGTCCTCCTAAGAATAGCTGGAGTTCCAGGGTATACAAATTGACAGACAAAGAAGATAACCAAGAACCAACCATACTTTAAACATTCCACAAGCAAGTTCCCCGAAGGTTCCATACAGTAGAATCCATCGACCTTTGCACCAAACAATTTGATATACAATGAAAAGACGTCGCCGCATTTTTTTTCTGTTGAAATGAACTTTCATTTGGATGTTGAACAAATATTACAGAGAGACATGAGGTATTTTCATTTCCTCTCAAATTTTCATATAAAAAAAAAAATCTCCTTTTCAGTCGATATGCAAAATTGCATTGTCCTCATTTAAGGTGAATTTTCTTTGTATCCAAAGCTACTGCAGCATGTTGACACTTCTTGCCTTTTTCTGTAGATATGTTTCATATGACAACTCTGCCAACTCAGGAAACACATTTTGTAATAGCATCTACCTGATCGTACAGTGCACGGTTGTGTTTCCCACGGTTCAAATAACACCACTGAGGCAATCTCCATAAATATATGGACATTTTTCACCACATCACAGACAATCAATCGTATCATCAGTTATCAAAGCAAAGGCAAAGGCAACGGAATGGAATTTTTCACAAACAAGCTGAAAGGGGGTCGAGTACACATTGGTTGCAACTAAAATCTCTTCAACTTGGGAATGTGAGAAAAGGAATTAATACATTGAACAATATAATACACAATTGCATCCCACACTCCCCTTTAAAAAAAAAAATTAACAACTGCAAATTTTTTTTGAAGCCTATTTCTATAAGCAAAGAGAGGATGATTTTGTAAATGTATACGCATAACAATTGTAGAGCTAGCTAGCTTCTCCAAATCCTTTACTATATCTTCTCACAACTCTGTTACAAATGTTGACTGGGTTGTCCAAAAGATCGTTTCTCTAGCACCCTTCTTTTTTTTTATATTTTTGAACAACATTAGTGGAATCTTCCCTCTATGCAATTGTTTCTCCATTGATGAAAACAAATTTGAATACGTATCGAACAATTGTAGATGCAACATGGTATAGTGAAATTTTTGTGTAACTTATTCGACATACATGCAGAAGTGAAAGTAAACAACAAAACTGAATATGAAAAGCAGTACCATTTCCTTCTCGTTGTCCGACTCTCCATCCTTTATATGGAGAATGTGTTGCAACCCAAATTTCCTAGCCAGTGTGACAACATCCCCAATCGTTCCCATTGGGGAAATATTAGTTCTCTGTGCAAGTTTCCTAATAGTTGATTCTGGGAGGAAGCGGTATTCTAAACAAATAGGAGGAATTTTTTCCACAATGCTTGTTTCATTGACCGAAATAATTCGATTGCAATCACCACGGTCATATACTATTTTTTACAATATATTAAAATTTGTAATGGATATCCCATTACACGGCAATATCTTTTCTGCATGTTTCTGGAAATTGTGGAGGAACAATCAGTGTGACTATCATCATGGTGTCCTTGTCTGTCATATTAGCATGCATAATGGGTCTACTTTTGTTTTCCTTGTCTAAGTAGGTGGTACAGACAACCATTATGTCCGCGATGAACACCTGTCCAGTTTGGCGGCTGTTCAAGGCCTCTATTGACAATACTTTGGCTGTCATAACTTTATACCTGAATACATTTTTTGAATAGGAAAACTATAGTGAATGGTAGTGTGCTACAATTACACGCATACTTTTGATGAACTATGGAGCTATAGTTTCGCAATGACACCTCTTAGTCTGTGGAATATGCAGCAGGTTCGGTGTCTCGCTCGTACTTGTTGATACTTCTTACGAGTTGCAAACCATGTACTGCAGATGACATCAACATATTTTCCATGCCATAGATGAATATATAGCTCAGGAAATTTTTCTAGTAAACATAGTAAGACCAGAGCGCATGCATATTTACCTTTTCCCTTGCCGGTCCGCCGATGTCTGGGATGACTAACTGCTCATGGCCGTCTCACTAGTCCAACTTTTTCTGATGCAAGCATTTACAGATGGACATCAATACAAAGAAAATATATTCATTCTACATTATATGCCCACACCCGGTTTGTATCTTTAATTTTTTGGCACACTTGGTATACCTTTTAGAAGATTGTACCATAGAACCCTCTGCTGCTACACAAGAGAATTCATCTCCCTATCCAAGCAACCTTTTTTTTCCAAGGCACTAACACGGAAGATGCAATGGACAAGAAGACAAGTTATTTTGAAAAAAGACATGTAAAACAAAAAAGAAACGAGTTTATTTACCCGCCAAAGACTCCTTTGTCCTGTCTAGCCATTCTGTTTGTTTAAATCCAACAATGCAGTGAAAACACAATGGACATGCACAATCTTAGTATGCAGGAATAAACGTATGCAACCAAGAAAACTTACCATGTAGGAAGGCACTCAACTAGCTTAACACATATCCAGACCATAAATGAAATAAAAAATAGCACAATATGAAACAACAATACAAGCATGCACCTTTCTATATCCTCTTCAGTCGATGTAGTGGAGACTCTCTCCTTTTCTCCAGCTACTCTGTTTGTTTCAATTTGGGAACCCACAAAATTTAATGAACATCAATGGAAGTTGGTATTCAACACAGAACAAGAAATATGTACATAGATAAAAACTGACTCAATGAATAGTCTACCAATGTAGAAACCTGAAGCTTTGTGCTTCTCTATCCATGGCTGGAAACGTGTACAATTTTTTTCCCTGGCCAAAATATATTACAAGGAAAAAAATATCACGCAACTACATGGCCACAGCTAAATGATTTCTTCTTTTCCCTAGGAATTTATCCACATATTCCCTCTAGCCATGTTCTTTATCCTCTACAAAGATTGTTGTGCACACAATACAAGTTCTCAGTTTTCCGTGACTAATTACCCACACATGCTTCCAGACATGAAAATATAATCTTGCAGAATCTTTGTTGCACATATCATATGTCAAGAACAACACAAATTGCATCCTACACACACGAGTCTATGTAGAGGAGAAAGGACATGCCATGCCATATCCACACATCTGACCATACATGGTTTATAAATTTACCCTGCATACATATGCCTTATTCCAGCAAAAAAACAACGGGTATTATAACTTCACATGTAATCCTCAAACAATTTTCATGCAATTATTTTCTTTCATGGTAAGATTGCAGCACCCGAAAAATCTCACAGAATAACAGATCTCGACTCCGACAGACATGGAAAATAAAACAACTGCATATCCACTAGTGGGTGCAGGGGTTGAACACCGTAAAGTGACCCAAACAAAACAATAACAATCCAAAAAAAAAAAGAAAAAAGAAAAGCTCCAACCATCACCGCTGCACCCCAACCCTGCAAGGCCAAATCAAAGAAAAGAAACCAACAAGGACCAAACCAGGGAGAAAGCACAAAGAGGTCGAACTTCACCCCTAGCGTCCAAAAGTGAAAACCCCAACCAAACAAACAAAACCAACAACCCAGGAACCAATGCACCAGCAAGAACCACTGAACCAATGAACAACATATGTATCTCCAACGATTATGAAACTGAAACCCAAACAGAAAAGGAATTGGAAACACACAAGAAACATGCGACTATAAATAAGAAAACATTCTTACTTGCAAACTGTAAAATAAATAGTAAACAAGGAATACAAAATGAAACCACAGCATCCAAACTTACTCCGAAACGATGAAATGTAGAAGCACAACTCGAATCACCAGCAAAACAACAACAAGCAACAACTGAGAAACCAACGAACAAGAACCACTCACCGAACCAGTAAACAATGTATGTAGCCTCAACGATTACGAGGATGAAGCATACAATGGAAGAAACCGACAAACCATCGAAGAAGAAGCAGTCACTGAACCAGTAAACAATGTATGTAGCTTCAATGGAAAAACAAGGATGAAACATACAATGGCTATTGAACTGGCGGTAGACAATCAAGTGAAAATTTACTGTAACTGTATAGAAAATTTTGAGGAAAAATATAATCTGAGAACCGTATTTACATAAACATTTAAGACTCTCAGGCTATCTAAGCACCTCGTGGAATGCAAACATTTAAGCTATCAGGGGTGTTGCAGAACGTCGCGTCATGTGAACATTTATGCAGTCAGTCCTATTGATGCATCTCGGAATAAGTGTTAACACATTTCAAGAAATATACATACGCCAAAGACGCTATAAACTTTGGAATTCTCAATCACTACAAAGCTTGGATATCAAAACTTTTCAATATGCTTATTACATATCAAAACTTGCGGATATATTCGGGTAGTAGAAAATGCTAATACAAACATTCGAACTAATGCTAGCATTAATCAACCTTGAAGCAAGATACAGGAAAAATATATGATTAAAACATACTGAGTACGAGAAAAACTTTGGATATGTTGCCATATAGTACATTGGGAATAGCAAAGCTGGCAATAAGACCTCAAATTTCTTATCCAATCAGATCAGTACATATATGTTACTTTTTATTATATAAAAATATATGCTTTTATTTCCATAGCTCCAACAATAGGTATTGTGCAAATATTTCGGGTCAAAGGACAAAGTAATATGCAGTCAACGATTTATCGATTGCTATAGTCCCTCTACGCCTACGACGGGGACTAATAACTGAATGAATTTGATTGCATCTTAGGAGATCCATGTTTGTTTTTTAAATAACATTTTTTTTAATTTGTTTTTTAAACATAGTAATTTTTTTTGCATATTCATTATTTTTAAGATTTAATAAATGTTTTATAAAAATTATATTAAAAACAATAAAAAATAATCTTGATCTTATTTTTACTTCATTGCATCTTTACATTTAATTATTTAAATAATATATAATTAAATAATATTTGGAAAGTAAAAAAAAAAATTGCAACTCTATGTACATAGTATATAAACATGTATACGTATCATTAGTTTAGTTTATTGTGTTGGCATTTTTAGTAGATTCTTTATATCACCTATCACATTGCATTTTTTTATTAGATTATTTTTAAAATGCAATGAAATATCATTATTAATTAGTATTTTTTTATTAAATCATTTTAAAGTTCATTTAGAGAGTATATGGAAAGGATAATAAAGAGTGCATATATTGTTGTGTTTTAAAAATGATCATTTTTAATTATTTAAGGATTTTTTAAGATTTATTAAAATAAATAAAAGAACAATATTTTTTTCCACTTGCACATTGCATAATATATATTGTTGTGTTTTAAAAATGATGTTTTTTAATTATTTAAGGATTTTTTAAGATTTATTAAAATAAATAAAAGAACAATATTTTTTTCCACTTACACATTGCAGAATATTTTTGTTTTAGAGACTTTAACTTTAGACACAAAACATGAGACATAAATCTTTAAGTATATATATACAATGCTCATAATCCATGATGAAATTGTGTTTGACCATTTAAAATCTTAGGATTGACATGTTGTTATGAGGAGATTATAAGATTACATACTCTTAGATACAGATCTTAGAGTTGTTTATGATCCCTAAGATCACTCAAACGCGTAGAGGGAGAGCATACTCCAAATATCAAACTCTATGACCTGATACCCAAATGAGAGGTGAGGGGTCCAATATATAGATTAGAGAATCGATATATGGTTACCTAAAACTAACATTAACGAGTCAAAAGAAATTCCACTTACTAAGATTTGGGGCATGTGGGGATTCCACATGTTATCTCTCTTGTTAGTGATATGTAGACATGACACTGAATCTTACACAATGGAGCTATTTAAGACGTAGCCCACAACACAGACAAAATCCCAACAAGGAATATATACATAAAGATTGCAATCTATTTATTACAAAGTTATGGAGGTATGAATCTCCTTTTATATTGATTTAGGCGGTTATTCAAAGGACCACCTTGCTTCATGATGCTCTATTTTCAGGTTGTATGGAATCATTAAAACAAATACATTGAGGTTGTCCACACATACAACCTGCATGCATGTCATCATCATTTTCATTGATAGGGTCATCTCCTTCATAGAATTCTAGTAAAGGATAAAGAAAATATGAAAAAGTTTCAAAAACATCAAAACCTTGCAAAAGATACCATGAGTGATGCAATAGAATTGCCCCTCAAATTTGGATTAAACCTTGATATTTAATTATCCTTCTTGTTGAACCGTTCCCAACAATTTTCCTTCTTGATCTTTAATCAATTTTATATAAGGAAATAAACTTTCAAGATTCTAACTTTGAAATATGGTTCCCAATGGCTTTAAGATTATATTTGAACCATTCATAATGAATATTCTAACTTTGAAATATGGTTCCCAATGGATTTAAGATTAAATTTGAACCATTCATGATGTCTGGTATCTATTAAGGTCGGCATGGAGATGTACTATGAAGTTAGAATTCCTTTGTGTCTGTTCTTTTCTTGTACAAAAATTATCCAAAAAGACTTTGGTCCATCCCATCCATGGATTCCTAGAGAGATTTTGTGCTTTTTCAAATATTACTACCTCTCCCTTTTCATTTACTAGTTGCATGATTAAAGCATAACTCTCCCATGTGAGAGTTCACAATCCTAGTGAGAGTTCCTAATCCTATGTTGCAGTAATAGAGGTCATTTTCATCAAATGTTTTCTTGAGCTTTTGACAAACCAAATAAGGTTGTCCTTTCCCACTTTTCTAAAATATGGATTTTGAATGGAGAGATTTGAGTCTCTTATATGAGAATTTTTTACATATAATTTTTAGCAACATCTCTAGTAACAAGATTAAGCAACTCAACTTGTTCCATCATTTATTTTACACAGAGCATTTTTTTATTTTTATGATCTCTTTCATCTTTTTGTCTCCACACAACTTCTAAGACTTCTTTTATCTTGGTAATTTCTTCATTTATTTTACCTTTGTCTCTAGATGATGATGCTCCTCTAGATAGCATAGAAAGAATTGGCTATGGGTGCTCCCTTGTGAGCATATCATCCAAGGAGTTGAGGTACATTGGCTTGAACTTGATATAAAAATAGAATTGCTCATGCTACACTACCCATTTATGGACTCTGGTATGGATGTCTATTAGGACTTTCTCAAACTTACGAATTCCAGGAAATATTTTCAAGTATTTCCTCATCAATAATATTGTAGGTTTCAAATATAACTTAAAATGTTGTATTAACTTTTTCACTTATAGAAGTTCCTTGTGACTAAAGGGATAATTCATTTATGCTCCTCTAAATGAGCCCGAAGCATAACCACAAACTTCTTCCTTTCCATGAATCTTTTATATTAGTACAACTCCCCAATATTTACTTTATTTGAAGCATCAAACTCAATAATGTAAGTTCCATATTTAATAGGAAGTGACAATGCTAGAATATTTTTTACCTTGCATTTAATCCTTCAAACTTTTGCAGTCATTGTTGAGTCCCATGGTGGAGGGGACTTCTTCAAAACGTACTATAGGATGAAGATATCATCCATCTATCTTATATAATAGTGACTGATGTAATTTGAACTCCAAAAAAATCTTTCAAGTTGTGTTTTATTAGTTATGACATTAGGGAATTTATCAAAGATCTTTAAAATGTGCTCTTGCAATGGCACTTTCCCTTTAGTTATCTTAAACCATGAACTTCTATCTAGGTTTTTTCTATCTCCATATTTGAAGCTGATAGCACCAATCCATGCTGGAAAACTAGTTCATAAAACTTCTCGAGATGCTTGAGGTTCTCATAGACATTCTTAGAGTAGAGTAGGATTCCATCTATGTAGATGATGAGCTAGAAGTATTCATAGAATATATCCTCCCTACTCTTTTGAAATTATTCTAGGGAATTCTTGAGACCAAACAACATCACCTTCCACCAGTAATTTTCATGTGGAACTATGAAGGATATTTTATGTCATTCCTTGGGGATTATTCCAATCTAGTAGAAACCAAACTCCAAGTCATACTTACTGAAGATTTTTTTTCTTTTATCTTCTATTGTAAGGATATTTTGTTGGGAAGAGGATAGTGAATAGGTTGTATCACTTATTCAAATATTTGTATCTTACAACCAATCTTGGTTTACACCTATTGAGTTCTGAATTCTTATTCAAGTAAAATCCATGACACGCCCACAAAATATTTGATGGCTCGATCAATCCTTTTTGTAGCATATCCTAGATTTCAATATACAAAGTCTCTATCTCTGATGGACTCATCATCATTGTTGATGCTTTGAGTGGATAAACCTGTACCAATGGATTATAGGGAAGACAAAAAAAGTATTTCTCCCGATGTCAAAATACATTATGAGAATTTGATGCGCATTCTTTGGGAGAAAGCATAGACTCATATTCCAAATCATAAAAGTTTATTCTCTCTATATTTCTTAATTCAATTGGAAAGGCCTTCTTCTGTACATACTCTACTTTCTTTTAATATCGTTTCTCCCTAGATTTATGTCTACCTTCATGGAACAAGGGAGTCTCTATCTTCTAACATTTTATATATACAACAAGTTCTTTTTATTTACAGACTCAATAGTCACAGGTGCAACTAATTGAAAATATTCCAATTCTAAAATGTAGTCATGTTTGATACTATCCATATCATGAAAACATAGTAATAAGGAATTATTATTTATCTACAAAGGGAATTGTTTGGTTTCCACAAAAATATCTATAGTAGAACCATTTATATCTCTTCCTCCCTCTAAAGTCTCATACCATTAAAAACAAGGGATAACAATATTTATTATCACATTAAGTTGACATCAAAAATCTAGCACGAGGTCCAATTCATAGGGAGTTGTCTCATGAGGTAAGAAAAATGCCTTGATATAGAACTTGGTACCTAAGAGTGTTGGCAAATATTTTTGTATTCCAAGTCCCTTTTTAGGTTTTGTATGTTCTATTTCTTTTGATTCTTCTTCTTCCTTCTCCAAAAACTTCTTTTGCCTATATCCTCTTCTAGTAGGAGAAATTTATTGTGCCTCATCAAGAAGTTTATACATTTCCTTATATGAGGAATTATCTCTCTATATTCTTATTGCTTCAATAAATCATTTTAATTATTTGATCTTACTCATTGTTGTCTTCATGATTTCTTGTTCTTTGATCTGGAGCAACACCATTGATTCCTTGTTTTTTCTAAAATGATGTTTGTCTTCATGATTGTGAGGGTGTGCCAAATATAATTCTACAAGAGAATATCAGTTGGAGATTTCTTTATAAGGAAATGAAGTAGGTCTCCTTTGTTCACTGACTATATTTGGTATTGATATTCTTCTTAGTAGTTCTTCTCTTTCTACTCTCAAGTCCTAATTACTAGAGATATAAGGATTACTATGTAATTTAGTCACTTTATGAATTTAGAATATGTTAATGTTAATTTTTTGTGTAAATAAATATATCTCACATTCATAAGTGGAAATGATTTTCTTAATTAACAATGATATATAAGGAGGTAAACTCCTTTGTAATAATTGCACTAGTTATTCATTGATAATATTATATGGTGTTATTGTGAGTATATTTATTTGAGCTTAGTTATGTGACTCAAACTATCTAGGGTTTCCTCATTTAGTGATATAGCTCATTTAATAATATGGTATAAGAGTAGGAAGTCATATCAATAGTCTAAGAGACACAAAGTGCCACAATTCAAGGAGCCACCACTACAAATTTATCTCCAATGGACTGTTACCAATGGGGAAGGAGGATAACGCAACTCACAAATAACACTAGAATTTATTGATTTCGCATGAGAGGTTAGGGAAGTTATGTCCCTAATAATCTCTTACTAGCCAAGGGAATCTGATTTTTTCTTCTTTAATCCTACTCCCACTACTTTTAGTATCCTCTTTTGATACCTTACTCCTCATGTCATGTCTCTTTGATGGCCTCTCTTCTTCTGCAATTCTCTCTGGCACAAAAATATCTCTTGCACACCCTTATGGGGTGATTTATTATCTCTTCATCTTGGATATGACTACTCATTGTTCAACCATTTCTCCCTTTTCTTCGATCCTTTTCTCAACTTACCTCCTTATCTCGACTCTTTTTTTGTATCTCTCGGATCTTTTTCTCATTTTCTCTTTTAATTCCATTCTCTTCTCACCTCATCTCATCTTTTTTTGGATCCCTTTCGTTAGATCCATTCTTTATCTCTAATTCCCCCTTCTTTCCATCCCCCCTCTTTGCACATGGGGGATTACTAGACCATTCTATCAGGATCCATGGATTTTATCCCCTTCTCTACGAATAGCGTATTTATCCACAAATGTATTTCTTCAAATAATATCCTTTTAGGGTATGCTGCAAATTTTATTTCAGCATTGTTGAAGGAATCACTGCACTCAAAAGTTAACTCTGTCACAATATACTCTTATTTCACATGCTCAAACTAGAAATCGATATATATGGCCCACTTATTATCCATATATATAATCCTATTGACCATAACTAGTGATTCTTAGGATCCTTGTGTAGATTTAATTTATGTCTTCCTTTTTATCCACTCTTGCAATAAACAAGGAAACTCAAAAAAAAAATTCATATAAATCTATATAGATGTACCTTTGTTTGTAACATTAAAGGTTGATTTATAGGTTCCTAGTATCCCGCCACACTAAATCATCCTCCGTCTAGGATATCTATTCTTGCATCTCCTTCCTAGGAGGTTTCCATCTCATTTTATTCCTTCAACATGTAGTAAAAAACATCTAGGTCCCAATAATGTTAAGGTTTAAGATATTATTAGAGTTCTTTACAATTCACTAGATAACAATAACATAAGATAAGATCACTGAGAAATACAAAATCACAAGAGACACATCATTTATCCTAGGAAACCCTCATGGGGGAGAAAACCCAACAAAACTTCCTTATTATAGATAGCCAATACAATGCCAAGAGATAACTCAATCAAATAAAAAAAGTCATCTCCCAAGCATGTGCCTCTCTCTCTCTCTCTCTCTCTCTCTCTCTCTCTCTCTCTCTCTCTCTCTCTCTCTCTTCTCCAACTGTAGCTCCGAATATTTCTCCTCAAATGAACAAGTGAGTGTGTGTCTAAATGAGGTGCTATCCTCCTTATTTATACAACTCTGGCATGTGTGGACGGAGGTGTCTCTTCACTAGAAGGGTGGAATTCTTCTTATGGGTGGTTATAACCACCTTTAATATATTTTGGGGCCCCTTTAATATATTCTGGGGCTGGCTTCTTATTATTCCTATTACAATTATGTTTTGACCAATCTGCAAAATGGGATTTGTTATTTTACAATAGTCGACATGATCAATCCGCAATAGGGGATAGATATAATGAATAATACAACAATAATAATTAGAATACACTTTGCAGCTACATTATTTCAACACTCCCCCTTAACAAGAAGGGTATTCTATAATGACATCAGGCGAGAGAGAGGACAACATCATCAATAACATCAGGTGGGTGAGAGGACAACATCATCAATATCATCTTGGAACATTGACTAGTGTATCTATAAATCATCGAAAGTTTTTCTCATCATCAACACTGCAAAGAGGCTGGAGCATCATCAACACAACATGGATCTAGAGTAGCATCATCATCCTCATCAGTATGAGGCTAAGGTAACATCATCATCATCTTCAGCAAGGACTCAGGAGTTAAAGTGGCATCGCCATCATCATCTTTAGCAGGAGGCTGAAGTGGCATCATCATCATCATCTTCAGCAAGAGGATGAAGTGGCATCATCGTCATCATCTTCACCAACAGGCTGAAGTGGAATCATCATCGTCAAATGCATTGACATGGATTAGTATAACACTAATACATCCTCATCATCAATAATAGCACAAGGTTGATACAACATCAAAAGCAGCAGTATCATATCACAAAGGATAGAAACACATCATCACAGCACGAGGCTGACAACACAACATGAGGCTAGAAACACATTATCACAACATGAGGTTGGAAACACATCATCACAACATGAGGCTAGAAACACATCATCACAACACGGGGCTAGGACATCATCACAACAATTAAGCTGACACACCACATAGCAATTAAGATGGAAACACCACAACAATTAAGTTGGAATCACATCACAACAATTAAGATGGAATCACAACACAACAAATAAGTCGGAATTACAACACAACAATTAAGTTGGAATCAGAATACTAGACTAGCTTTACGTCACAAAAATTAAGCTGGAAGCATAGCACTAGGCTGACATATCTCAATAGAGTACTAGACTGGCTTTACTTCACAAAAATTAAGTTGGAAGCAAAGTACTAGGCTGGCATATCTCAACACAGTACTAGACTGTCTTTACGTCACAACAATTAAGCTGGAAGCACAATACTAGGTTGGCATATCTCAACATGGTACTAGACTGGATTTACATCACAAAAATTATGTTGGAAGCACAATACTAGGCTGGCATATCTCAACACAGTACTAGATTGGCTTTTTGTCAAAAAAATTAAGTTGGAAGGATAGTACTAGGTTGGCATATCTCAACACAGTACTAGACTAGCTTTACGTCACATCAATTAAGCTGGAAGCATAGTACTAGGCTGGAATATATCAACATAGTAGTACTCCCCCTTTCGAGGGAGTTCCTTTCACACTATACCAATATTATCTTGAAAGTGCTCAAACTTTACATGAGATAGAGGCTTGGTCAACACATTGGCCACCTGTTCATTTGTGCTAACGTATTGGAGCTTTATGGCTCCTCTTTTCACCATGTCACGGATGTAATGATATCAAATCTCTATGTGCTTCGACTTGTCATGAAAGACAGGATTCTCTGTCATCTTTATGTAGCTCTGGTTGTCACATAGGATCGTGGTTTCTTCCATAACTAGGTCGAATAGACCGGTCAACAACTTTTGAAGCCATATAGCTTCCTACTCTACCATGAGATCATGGCTGGTAGAACACGCATCAATGTATTCTTCTTCCACTGTACTAAGAGAGATGTTGGA
This sequence comes from Picea glauca, assembly GCA_000966675.3. Lineage (NCBI taxonomy): Eukaryota > Viridiplantae > Streptophyta > Pinopsida > Pinales > Pinaceae > Picea > Picea glauca. The sequence continues at coordinate 241,032 of JZKD02S2392483.1, read as the reverse complement.
TTGCTTCCTACTCTACCATGAGATCATGGCTGATCCCAAACAAAAATAGCATCCTAAAGTGCTCTTCTTATCAGAGACACTTCCATCCCAATCTAAATCAGTGTACCCACTCAGTGTGAAATCATGATCTCCATCGTAGCTGAGACCACAATATAATGTACACTTAAGGTACCTCATCACATGTTTTGTAGCAACTAAGTGAACATGTCTGGGTTCTACCAGAAACTGACTCAAGGTGTTCACGACAAAATAGATATCTGGTCTGGTGTTTGTTAGGTACATCAATGATCCAATGATCTATCTATACAGTGTGGCATCAATCAATTCTGACGAAATGTCGACCAAAAGCGTCATTTCCATGGGTGTATTCATGGACTTGCACTCCAACATGTCGAATCTCTTCAGGATTTCGACTGCATACTTCCCTTGGTTAAGGAATATTCTCTCTGGATTCTTCCATACCTCAAGACCTAAGAAATAATGCATTAGGCCAAGTTATTTCATCTCAAATTATGAAGCGAGCTTCTTGTTTCATTCGGTGATGAGTTTTTCTTCTCCAATTAAGAATAAGTCATCCACATACAACAAAAATATCGCCGACTCATCATTCATAACCTTGAAGTAGAGGTTAGAATCTTCTTTACTCTTGGTAAAGCCCAAGATCGTCAAGAAATTGTTAATTCTTCCATATCAAGCTCTAGGATCTTGCTTCAACATGTACAAATCCTTCTTCAACTGGTATACATTAGTCTTTCTATCTTCAATCTTCAAATCAATTTTTCTCATTACACTATACCAATTGGGTACACTTGCTCAGTTGCAACTCAATCTGCACAATCATGTGCTAGCTCTATGTACTTTCTGCAAGGCACTATCTGTCTCACTGTATTGGAGTATGTCCTCTACTCTCTCTGCAACTGTTCCTTATGGAATTTGGGATTCTGCACCTGTAGCTACTCTAAGTTTGAGAATGACTACTTCATTCTCACTGTGGCTACTAAAATATGAGAGTAACTCCTCGTATTTTATCAAGACAACAACTTCATCTAAAACTGAGAGTGGCTCAATAACTGATACTGAGGATAGCTCTTCTTCTTTCATGGGGGTAATGCTATCATAGTCACATCTCCATGACCCAACTGATGTACTACACCAACTACCATTCAATTTTTAAATATAGGGATTTCTCCCCCTACATCTCATACTATATATGAATCATGATTGTTCTGGTTGTAGTCATAAATATCCCGTCATAGTATTCTCCCCTTTTGATGCAGGAGCATCGTGACTTCCAAAAGCCTGCAAGGAGCCAGCGCATGTGTCTCTAAACACATGACATATAAGCTTGATGACTTTGGATAACTTCTTGAATTTTCATTAAAGATGAAGTGCCATATCCTTCAAGGAAACATTTATGAGGGAGCGCCTGTTGTATTATATCAGACCTCGAGCCTTACGCTCTTGTCTGAAATAGATAGGAAGGCATTTAATAGATTTGATGTAGGTAGATCGGTTTTTAAGTCTAGATTAGACAGTTTTGGTTTCAAGAGGGAAAACGGATATAGACACCCTCCTTTGTGTATTGTAAGAGGATTCATTCATTCAGGAGCAAGAGAGTAGAGCAGAGAACTTGTGGAGAACACCCATGTATAGATTGAATTAATAGAAGAAGGACTTTGATTCAATTCCATGGTTTGTGTGTTTCTCTATGTGATATTATGCTCATGGATGTTCGCTTTCTGTCATGCATTTTCTTTGATATGCTGTGTATGTGAATTCATAGTTAAATTGAAATCTGTGAGGATAGGAAATTAGTTTCAAATGTTTCTCTAGTCTGAACGAGAGATTCCTACATAGAGTGCAGTAGAATTTGTCCACAAGGAGTGCGTGACTACAGGGTTCAGAGAGAGGAAGTTGTTGATCTAAGTTCCCAGGAGTGCAAATTTGACAATAGAGCCGTGCAAGGCATGTGTAGGCTAGGAGTAGACTCAGAGTTGCGATTCTGAGATGAGGGAGTGGAAGATTACTGCTACAGGAGTGCGCATAATTGAAGAATTCTGATACTTAGTTGTAGTCGGAGCTTTGCCACAAGGATTGTGTGCAACAAATCCTCAAAAAGTCTGTGAAGCAAGAATAAGCTCAAGAGGGATAGTTCCTTTTGTAATATCGTTGAAACCGAGCATAGAAGGTTCAGATCGACAGAGGGTCCGAGCAGAAGTCGCAAGTATAGGCCCAGAGGACAAGTATCGGTAGGAGTACTTAGCCATTTCCAAGAAATCCTTCAAGGAAGAGAATCAACGGTCAGGATTTGCCGGAGAGGATCGCGAAATCCCGCCAACCGTCAGATATGGGAGAAGTTGCATGGAAGTTATCCCTCGGGCGAAAGGGGGAAATAGACTATAGGGATTTGGCGTATCGGGGTCACGGAGGTGAGAGTTTCATACTCGTTGAAATCGCAATCCGTGATTTCCCAAAGTCATTGGAGCCATTGATCGCGAAGGAGACATGTGGCGCAAGATCCCAGAGAGTCGGGGTTCGGCACTTCGGGACTTTTGGTGTCGAAAGAATCACGGAGAATTTGCAAAGCTCCAAGTTGTGATGGGTCCCACTTTGATAGTATTTAGTCTTGACAGGTGGCACCGCATATCGGGGATCGGGACTTGGGAGGTCCTGTGAAACGGTGCAACAGGGACCACGAATTCCCGATCGACGATTTCCCAGGTTCCATAGGTGTGTGGGGTCCAAGAATCATCAACGAAGGACATGTGGAATCATATCGGAGAATCGACACATTGGGGTTCGGAGTTTGGAACTCCAATCTGTTGACATCGCGAGTAGCGATATCTCGATAGGGGAATCCTCGACGGTTGAAGGGGAGGAAGTCAGTGATTGACCATATCGGGGTTCGGGGACTCGTGAGGCATAAGGCACGTGAGTGGAGAGTTCACGATATCACAAATTCTGATCTCCCGATCTAGAAGGGGATCAGTGTAGAGTATTGTGGGTGAAGAATTCCCGATAGGGAATTAGAGGAGCATTTTCGCTCTTCAGGCCAAAGTAGAGAAGGTCCTGGTGTGAGCGGACAAACAGTGACGGTCACGGGTTGCACCAAGTGGTATCAGAGTGGGAGAAGAGTTCTCTTTGTTCAGGTAGCAGAGAGAAGAATATTACACCATGCTGCCCAGAAGAGAAAGGTAGTCACTTGGTCCGGAGGACAGGGATGCGCGAAGAAGAGGAAGGCAGGCAGGAAATCCAGAAATGGAGCGCCAAATGAGAGATCTCCGAGCAAGACTCGAGGAGATGGAAACAACACAAAGACATGGAGCTGGTGCTGGGGATCTTAGTGATTCCGAAGTTGAAGAAGAAGTTGGACATGCAGAAGAGGTCACGACAGAAGATGCATCGACCGAGCGGTTGATCAAAGCCATTACCAGAATGGGTACAAAGGCAAAAATGGATATTCCAGTCTACGAGGGAAGCCTGGATGCAGAAGAGTTGCTAGATTGGATCCGAGCTCTTGACACCTACTTCGATTGTGAGGAGATCGAAGAGGACAAGAGGGTCAGACATGCTGTCACCCAGTTGAAGGGACATGCAGCGTTGTGGTGGGACGAGCTACATGCAGATAAATGTTCCAAAGGAAAACAAAAGATCAAAAACTGGGATAGGATGATCGCTAAGATGAAAGCGAAATTCATCCCCAGAGACTATCAGATCACACTATTCAGGCGAATGCAGAACCTGAGGCAGAAGTTGATAACGGTGAAGGAATACACCGAATAATTTTACAGGCTCAATATCAGAGCAGGTCATCAGGAGAGTGATGATGAAAAGGTGGCGAGATATCTGAATGGTCTGAGATATGACATTCAGGATGAGTTAAGCATGGTAACCATCAGGACTGTTGAATATGCTTACCAGATGGCTCTGAAAGCCGAGGAGAAGTTGAGCTGCAAGCAAGGTCAGTGAGGGCAAGGCAGGAGTTAGCCCCAAGGAAAAGTAGTTTCCCAAGAAAGAACTGAGAATCCCAAGGAGGAATGGCAGAAACCTTAGGGTAGAGTTCAAAGAGGTGGAACCTCACAGCAGAGGCAGCCACAACCTGAACAAAGAGGACAACAAAATGATCAGCGAGGAGATTATGCTAATGCAAACACTCTTCCACGTACCAGAGGTCGGGGTAGAAGAAGAGGAGGAGTGATCACATGTTTTACATGTGGGAAGAATGGGCAAAAATCGTTTGAGTGTCCAGAGAAGAAGCAAGTCGGAGGAGAAGCTCACATCACTGAGGCGCAGAGGTGTGATGTTGAGGATGAAGACATCGGAAGTGGGAAGTCACTGACGATACACAAATTTCTCTTAGTACCCAAGAAGGAGGTGGAGGACATAGCTCAGAGAACCAAACTATTCAGAACCACATGAAAGACCAAGGGCTGGAAATGAAAGGTCATTGTGGATAGTGGAAGCACCGACAATCTTGTTTCGACCGAGATGGTGGAAAAACTAGAGATGGAAACGACCAATCACCCAAGTCCATACAAATTATCATGGATGCAGAAAGGACACCAGGTAAGTGTTACGAAACAATGATTGGTTGATTTTAAAATGGGTGAATATAAGGATAAAGTCCTATGTGATGTCATTCCCATGGATGTCTGTCATGTATTATTGGGGAGACCATGGCAGTATGACAGAAATGTTGTTCATGATGGGAGGATGAACACATACACCTTGGAGAAGGATGGGAAGACACACACATTGCTTCTGATAAAGGATAAGGAAGTGAAGCCGGAAGTGAGCAACATGATACTTCTCATGAGTGGGAAGGAACTTCTCACAGAGATGGAGAAGAAAGAAGATCCACAATTCTTTGTGGTCAGAAAACCGAGAATTGTCCTGACTAGCACAAGAGTGGACGACTTTCCAGATGAGATTCAGGAACTGTTGGGAGAGTTCGCTGACATCATCATGGACGAACTACCTCGTTTGTTTCTGCCGATGAGGAGTGTGAGTCACCACATAGACCTCATACCGGGAGCGATCTTGCTGAATAAAGCTACGTATAGGTTGACACCACAGGAAAACGAGGAGGTCAAAAGGCAGGTACAGGATCTGCTGGATAAAGGACTAGTCAGGGAGAGTCTGATTCCATGTGCTGTTCCAACAGTACCGAGTCCAAAGAAGGATGGAGGCTGGAGGATGTGTACAGACTCCAGAGAGATAAACAAAATCACCATCAAATATAGATTTCCACTGCCGAGAATGGATGATCTGATGGATTGCTTAAGTGGGGAAAATTATTTTTCAAAGATTGATCTCAAGAGAGGATATCATCAGATTCGCGTGAGAGAGGGTGATGAATGGAAGACAACATTCAAGACAAATGAAGGTTTGTACGAATGGCTGGTCATGTCATTTGGTTTGACGAATGCGCCGAGCACATTCATGAGACTGATGAATGAAGTCCTGCGGGAATTCATCGAGAAGTTTGTGGTTGTATATCTGGATGACATACTGATCTTCAGCAAGACGAAGGCTGAACATTTGAAGCATTTGGCTATTTTGATGAGGAGACTGCAGCAGGAGAAGTTGTTAGTCAATATGAAGAAGTGTTCCTTCATGAAGATAGAACTCATTTACTTGGGGTTTGTTATATCAGCGAATGAGTTGAAGATGGATCCTGAAAAGGTGGAAGTGATAAGGAATTGGCCATCACCCAGAAATGTTTTTGAGGTGAGGAGATTCCATGGTTTGGCTAGTTTCTACAGAAAATTCATCAGGAATTTCAGTGGGATTAGCGCTGCGATGATGGAAACAGTGAAGAAACGACATAAAGTTTTTCACTGGACAACATAGGCTGAAAAGAGCTTCAATCTGTTGAAGCGGAAGATAACAGAGAAACCAATTCTGGTGTTGCCTGATTTTCAGAAGACATTTCAGGTGAAATGTGATGCTAGTGGTTATGCTATTGGAGGGGTCTTGAGTCAGGATGACAGACTAGTGGCATATTTCAGCGAGAAGCTAGATGACACAAAGCTGAAATACTCCACATATGATAAAGAGTTTTATGCCATCATACAGGCATTGAAGAAGTGGAGGCATTACTTGATACCCAAGGAATTTGTTCTGTATTGTGACAATCATGCATTGCAGTTTGTGAGTCAACAGGAGAAGTTGAACCAGAAACATGCAAAATGGGTAGATTACATGCATAATTTCACGTTCGTGATCAAACACATTTCCGGAACTGCTAAAAAAGTGGCTGATGCTTTGAGCAGGAAATGTCTGTTGCTGCAGGAGTTCAGAGTCAAGACATTGGGCTTTGAAAATCTCAGAGATATGTATGCAGGAGATGCAGATTTTGGAGAGGCATACGAGGCAGCTGAGAATCTAGTTCTCAAGGATCGGAGCCTGTGGATAGATTTCATGATCCAGGAAGGATTGTTGTTCAGAGGCAATCAGCTGTGCATTCCAAATTGCTCCATGAGGGAGAACTTGTTGAAAGAGAAGCATAGTGGTGGCTTAGCAGGTCATTTTGGACATGAAAAAACATTTGCGAAGCTAAGCGAATCATATTTTTGGCCAGGCATGCGAGAAAATGTTAAAATATTTGTTGACAGATGCAGGATTTGTCAACATTTGAAGGGCCGAAAGAAAAATGCAGGTTTTTATCAGCCATTGCCCATACCAGAGAGACCATGGGAGGCAATCAACATGGATTTTGTTTTGGGCTTGAAGGATATTGCCGAGGATGTAGAGAGGTGTTGATTCCATCTTTGTGGTGGTGGACATGTTTTCTAAAATGGCACATTTTATCCTGTGTCAGAAGACCAGCGATGCAACCCACATCGCAAATTTATTTTTCAAAGAGGTTGTTAGATTGCATGGATTGCTGAGAAGCATAGTCTCGGACAGGGATACTAAATTCATAGGTCATTTTTGGAGGACGCTATGGAAAAAGATAGTAATTGACTTGGCGTTTAGTTCTTCTTACCATCCACAGACAGACGGATAGACTGAGGTGGTCAACATAAGTCTAGGAGACTTGCTGAGAAGCCTGGTGATAGAGCACCATAGCAGCTGGGACAACATATTGCCACAGGCAGAGTTTGCATACAATGATTCTATGAATCGGAGTACAGACATAAGTCCATTCCAGATTGTGTATGGGACACAACCGAGAGGAGTTTCTGAACTCAGGGAGTCAGAACAGGCTGCAACTAGCAGTGCTAGCGCAGAAGAATTTGCTGAGGCGATGGAGGAACTTCACACGAAGGTGAAGCACCGACTGCAGAAGTCAAATCAAGAGTATAAGCGCAGAGTAGATCAGTGGAAGAGACAACTTCAGTTCGAAGTTGGTGATTTGGTTCCAGCACACTTAAGGAAGGAGAGGTTCCCAAGGGGAACATATAACAAGCTCAAGATGAAGAAAATCAGACCGTGTAGAGTCCTGAAGAAATTAGGGGAAAATGCATATGAGGTTGAGTTGCCAGAGGGCATAGGGATATCTCTGATTTTTAATATTTCGGATTTGTACCCATACAGGGCTAGAGAAGCAGACACTGGAACCAAGGAACCAGTGATCCAGTGGTAGAATTAATTACCAGTTGCACAGAAGCCGCAGATGGAGTGCATACTAGACAAGCGAGTAGGAAAGAAGACCAGGTGAAAGCAGTATTTTGAGTACCTGGTAAAATGGAAGAATCACCCAGTGGAGGATGCTAGCTGGGAGACAGAAGCAGTAATTCAGAGGCATGGGTAGACCATGTAGGAGCTCATGGACAAGAACCCATGAAAGTTTTCAAGCTGGGGAGTATGATGTAGGAGCATCGTGACTTCCAAAAGCCCGCAAGGAGACATCACATGTGTCTCTAAACACATGACATATAAGCTTGATGACTTTGGATAAGTTTTTGAATTTGCATTAAAGATGAAGTGCCATATCCTTCAAGGAAACATTTATGCGGGAGTGCCTGTTGTATTATATCAGACCTCGAGCCTTACGCTCTTGTCTGAAACAGATAGGAAGGCATTTAATAGATTTGATGTAGGTAGATCGGTTTTTAAGTCTAGATTAGACAATTTTGGTTTCAAGAGGGAAAATGGATATAGAAACCCTCCTTTGTGTATTGTAAGAGGATTCATTCATTCAGGAGCAAGAGAGAAGAGTAGAGAACTTGTGGAGAACACCCATGTACAGATTGAATTAATAGAAGAAGGACTTTGATTCAATTCCATGGTTTGTGTGTTTCTCTATGTGATATTATGCTCATGGATGTTCGCTTTCTGTCATGCATTTTCTTTGATATGTTGTGTATGTGAATTCATAGTTAAATTGAAATCTGTGAGGATAGGAAATTAGTTTCAATTGTTTCTCTAGTCTGAACCAGAGATTTCTGCATAGAGTGCAGTAGAATTTGTCCGCAAGGAGTGCGTGACTGCAGGGTTCAGAGAGAGGAAGTTGTTGATCTAAGTTCCCAGGAGTGCAGATTTGACAATAGAGTCATGCAAGGCATGCGCAGGCTAGGAGCAGACTCAGAGTTGCGATTCTGAGCTGAGGGAATGGAAGATTACTGCTGTAGGAGTGCGCAGAATTGAAGAATTCTGATACTTAGTTGTATTCGGAGCTTTTCCACAAGGAGTGTGTGCAACAAATCCTCAAAAAGTCTGTGAAGGGAGAATAAGCTCAAGAGGGATAGTTCATTTTGTAATATCGTTGAAACCGAGCATAGAAGGTTCAGATCGACGGAGGGTCCAAGCAGAAGTCGCAAGTATAGGCCTGGAGGACAAGTCTCGGTAGGAGTACTTAGCCATTTCCAAGAAATCCTTCAAGGAAGAGAATCAACGGTCAGGATTCACCAGAGAGGATCGCAAAATCCCACCAACCGTCAGATCTGGGAGAAGTTGCGTGGAATTTAGCCCTCAGGCGAAAGGGTGAAATAGACCATCGGGATTTGGCGTATCGGGGTCACGGAGGTGAGATTTTCATACTCATCGAAATCATGATCCGCGATTTCCTGATGTCGTTGGAGCCATTGATCGCGACGGAGACAAGTGGCGCAAGATCCCAGAGAGTCGGGGTTTGGCACTTTGGTACTTTTGGTGTCGAAAGAATCACGGAGAATTCGCGAAGCTCCAAGTTGTGATGGGTCCAACTGTGATAGTATTTAGTCTTGACAGGTGGCGCCGCATATAGGGGATCAAGACTTGGGAGGTCATGTGAAACGGTGAAACAAGGACCGTGAATTCCCGATCGGTGATTTCTCGGGTTCCACAGGTGTGTGGGGTCCAAGCGTCATCAACGAAGGACAGGTGGCATCGTATCAGAGAATCGACACATCGGGGATCGGAGTTTGGAACTCCAATCTGTTGACATCGCGAGTAGCGATATCCCGATAGGGGAATCCTTGATGGTTGAAGGGGAGGAAGTCAGCAATTGACCATATCAGGGTTCGAGGACTCATGAGGCATAAGGCACACGAGCGGAGAGTTCGCGATATCGCGAATTCTGATCTCTCGATCTAGAAGGGGATCAGTGGAGAGTACTGTGGGTGAAGAATTCCCGACAGGGAATTAGAGGAGCATTTTTTCTCTTCAGGACAAAGTAGAGAAGGTCCTGGTGTGAGCTTCCAGACAGTGATGGTCACGGGTTGCACCACCTTTGTTGGGATAATCCTCTGGACATACATTAGGATTTTCACATCTGCAACATGTTTGATTTGTATAGATCAATATTGGAAGTCAATACTGACCTCTCTTCTAGTCTCATGGAAGAATCCATATCCTAGTCTTTTTGACTGGCTTCCTTCTTTGTCACTGAAATAATGGAATCTTCCCAGAGATTTCATATCTCCTAGGAGTCTCTGAATTTACGAGCTAGTATTCTCACAACATCTATATTCTAGTCCTAGAAGTTGTCTCTTCATCTGATCCTTTCTGATATCAAGCTTACTCTCGATTTCTTCTGAGTCTACACGGACTTCATAATCTCTTACAGGGTATACTTGATGTTGCATACTGAGTCTAAATATGGAAGACAGAGTCAATCTTCAAACGAGATATGCTCCCCATTCTAATGAGCATTCATTTTTGGAGCCTTCTGCTCCTTTCAGTCAATATTTATATGAGATATTTTGAATCTCAAGAGATAGCTTCTTCTTCATCTTCTTTGGTGCATGGTCATGTACATTGTCTTCTTCATGTCTCATACAATATGTTGCCTTCTACAACCTTCACTATATATTTCTTAGGGTTATCACTTGTGACCTGAAACAAGGTCAACAAGACAACAAGCAAGAATGATATCCTTTTGATAATAATAGATAAAGAAATAGCATGAATAATCATCACAATAGCTCCTTTAGAGCTATCACTCGTGGCTTGTCTGAAGCAATGATCAAAAGTAAGAGATACACTATGAAATGAGGTCAACACTCTTATACTATTGTGATCGAACATTCCTCCATGGAAACCTAGAACTAACACATGAGGTTTCTCCTAGAGGAGGTGTTAGTTGTATCAGGCAAATAATTACATTAAGTATTTACCTCTATATGCTCACATGCTACCAAGTACAATACTTTACAAAGACTGCTATCTCAACTATAGTGGTTACTTGTAAAGGGGTAGTCATCAATTTGTCATGTGTACCTTTGAATCTTATCAACTTGATTAATGAAACCTGGGACATGGATCCTTGTCCTCAAGAATGAGTGCTTTCTTTTCTTCCAAGTCTCCTTCACTCAAGATGACGAGTGATTTCTTCAACCTGTCTTTTGTACTAAGACAATACGTTATCTTGACAGAAGGTTGGGTTAGAGGATAATCTCTATGATCTCAACTTTTATTCCATCTAATACCTTGACTCAGATTTTGATCAAAGGTTAGAATGATAACATGCAACACTAAACAAAATAATGTCATGACAAGTAGATGCATATTAGAATAATCACACCTGGGTTGCATCATTCCTCTGAATGTGTTGGATCTTGAGATCCTTCAGGATCTATGGAAAGAGATCCCTTCACCTAAAAAATACTCTTTAAAGCTTAACTGTGAGTACATACCCTTGACGACACTTGCAGCTAGAGGCACCATCTGGTAGCAACGATAATGATCACCAACTCTTAAGAACTTCAAGGGTGACTGCAATTGGTACTACGACTGAAAATGCAACTGATACTGCAATTGAAATTGATACTGCAACTGGTTTTGAGACTACAACTGCAACTTAGGGTTTTATGAGGAAACCCTAATTTTTCAAACTTTGAATTTTGAAATTTTGATCCAGGGGATAGACGCGCTGAGCTGAGGCGAGTAAGATAGTGCAGTCAGATTTATGAAAATCAAAATTTTACCCCTTCAAACTTGATCAGTGGATTTCTAGACTGGTGCTTCTGGTTTTCTGGTACCTCTGGTTCTCTGGTACTCTAGTTTTCTGGTACCTCTGGTTCTCTGGTACTCTGGTTTTCTGGTACTTCTGGTACTTTGTGAAACTAGGGTTTCACTTTCCGAGAGATCTAGCCACTGAAAAGTTGCGCTGAGGATGCCAAAGTGATCCTTGAGGAAGGGCACACTTTTCTAGATAGTTTTGGGGTTGAAATACTTCATCAACAAAAATCCCTAATTTGCATGTAAGACAATAGTGACATTTTTCACTTTCTCTTGTGAAATATGCTCTCTTCATCTTAGCTCTAATACCATGTTAAGGTTTAATCTATTATTAGAGTTCTTTGCAATTCACTAGATAACAATAGCATAAGATAGGATCACTGAGAAATACACAATCACAAGAGACACATCATTTATCTTGGGAAACCCTCATGGGGGAGAAAACCCAGCAAAACTCTTTATTATAGATAGCCAATGCAATGCCAAGAGATAACTCAAACAAATACAAAAATTCCTTTCCCAAGAATGTGCCTCTCTCTCTCTCTCTTCTCCAATTGTAGCTCCAAAACTTGCTCCTCAAATGAACAAGTGAGTGTGTGTCTAAATAGAGGCAATAACCTTCTTATTTATACAACTCTGGCATGTGTGGATGGAGGTGTCTCTTCACTAGCAGGTCTGACTTCTTCTTCTGGGTGGTTATAACCACCTTTAATATATTATGGGGCCCCTTTAATATATTCTGGGGCCGACTTCTTATTCTGCCTATTACGATTATGTTTTGACCAATTTGCAAAAGGGGATTTGGTCTTTTACAATAGCTGACATGATCAATCCACAATAGGGGATTGATATAATGAATAATACAACAATAATAATTAGAATACACTTTGTAGTTACAATATTTCAACAAATAACATAACTGTTTGTTGGCTCAACTAGGGGTGTTGCAAACCCTGCTTGAAAAAATAGGTATTCCAACATAGGAAAAACACCTTCAGTAACTCCTCACACAACCAGATCAAATATCAACACAATGTTTTTTTTACATGTTAAAACCCCTATGGGGAAACATCCACGACCCATACCAATGTGGCCACTTGGAGCAATTTATTAATACAAAATAAAATATTATAGAGAGATTTAATAGATATTTTCTAACAATAATTCATTGAAAAATGACCCTCCATGCTCTTTAAATTTATATCATGGACCAATCAAGTGTTAATCCATGAACCAATGTAGCTTTTAAGATCGAGGAGAATATGAGTCGTCGGATCACTATATATCAGGGACATATTGTGATCATCATATTACCTAACTACAAATACATACTAATGCATCCTAAAGAAAAATACTTCCAACTAATGACACATTGGTCCAAGTTGATCTTAACTAACTCCTAAGTGTCTAAATACCTTAACTTCCCCCATTAAGAACAACTTGGGATATGATTGAAGGATTTACAAAGGAGAGACAACAGGATAAGGAAGGAGGAATTAGAGCCTATAAATCATTAATGAAAATTTCCTAAACTCCTAACATAGATCAAAGTTTGGAGAAATTCACTTATGTAAGAGACTTTATGAAAATGTTTACAACTTGGTCTTTTGTAGGAAAAAAAGAACTTCAATAAATTGATCATGAATGAGCTTTTGGATGAAGTGCATGTATAACTCGATGTGTTTGATGCAATGATGTTGAATTATATCTTTGGTGATATTTATGACACTCTCATTGTCACACCAAAGGGTGGTCAGATGCTACTGCTGGAAGCCAAACTATGAAAGGATCTGTCAAATCCACAAGGCTCCTTGAATTGCATTAACTATTTTTTGGTACTTTGCTTCTTTAAAAAAAAGAAAAATAGCTTGTTGTTTCTTACAGGCCCAAGTGACAGGCCCTGAACCAAGGCTGAAAACATAACCTCCAGTAAACATTTGATCATCAGGGTCACCTACCCAACCTGAATCAGTGAAACCAACCAATAAAGGAGTCCCCCCTGATTTGTAGTGTATCCCAAACTAAACTATACCCCAGACATACTGAAGTATCCTTTTATCTAATTTCCAATGGCTTTCATGGGGTGTTTTCATATACTGGGAAACAAGACCAACAACAAAGGAAATGTCATGATGAATATTTGTCAAATATAAGAGGCTACCAACTAATTGATGGTACAAAATAGCATCAACTTTAAGAAAAGTACAAGTGGCAGTAAGTTTGAGTCTAGGATGGAAGGGATAAGGAGATGGTTTAGAATCGTCCATGTTAAAGTGGTGAAGAAGGTCACAAGCATACTTAGACAGAGAAAAAAATTTCCCTCCTTGGTTTGTGAAACTTGGAGGCCAAGGAAATAGTGAAAATATCGTAAGTTGATCATTTCAAATTTCTTCTTAAGGTTGGTTTTCACATGGTTTAAAAGTTTAGGGTCACTACCGGTGGGGATAAGGTCATAAACATAAATACAAATTATTATGAGATGGTGATCCAAGTGGATATTGGTGGCCACCCACCTATTCTAACTGACTCCTCTTGTCCATTTTGAGTTCATCACATTCTTCTGTAATTCTTTTTAATTATGGGTTCTACACTTTTGGGGATGTTTGAAGCCCTACACATATTCCAAGTGGATATTTGTGGCCTCTCACCTAATCCAACTGGATTATTTTGTATTTTTTTCATGTCAGCACATGTTTTTGTACTTCTAGGGCCATTTTGGAGGCCCAAGAAAAGTGTTTTTGGCTCGCCACAGTCAAACTCTAGACGGAGTTAGACTTTGATGGTTTAATGTGTAGTTCTCTAAAATACATTTCCAATAGGCTATCATACACCTAAAACAAAGGTTGTATGCAAAATTTATGACCCTGAGAAGTTGAGGTACCAACTTATCCATAGGGGCCCACATGACTTTTGGCATTTCACCTCCTAGGGTTAGATTTTTGGATGTCTAGAGTTTTAGAATTCTTGAGTGATTTGAAATGATCCAGATAAGCCTAAGGATAACTCAGAATCCTCAGAAGTTCCTCAGGAAGCTCATAATGGCCTCAATAGGTGGAAAAAGGGAAAAAATGCAAAGTCCTCAAAACTTATAAAATTTGGAATCATCGCAAAGAGTGCATCATAAGCTTTCCAATGGCATAAATGGTTCATCAAACAGAGTTACGAATCGAAATATATTCATGGTCAAAGTTCTGGTCAACCTAGCTTAGTCAATAGGGATGAGTCAACATCCGTATTGCTGATGTCAACATCCATATAGGGTACATGGCACAGTAAGAGATTGACACATTTCATGATGACATCAACATGATGACGTGGAAACACTAGAGGCTGCCACATGTCACCCACTTTTGGCATTTTCCTATTAGTATGTGGACAAATGGAAAAGTGCCACATGGAATTTTGTACAGCCACATGGCAAGTCATACAAAACATGGTAGAAACGCGACATCTATACAGCTACTTGGCATGTGATGGGGAAAGCTGACCAGGAAGGAGGTGACATGGCAGTTGACTATTTAAGTAGGTGACATGAGCCAATGAATGGCCACCACATGGCATCAAGAAAATTCCCAATGAGGGATAACAACTGAATTTCCAAAAAAAATAAATTAGTGGTTTTGCAAAAGGCCAATCGATCCCCTAGAATAGCAGCACTACTAAATTTGTCCGATATGCTAACAAATCCACCAAACGTCTACCATAGATGATATCCATTCCACCAAATTTGGTGGTCAATCCCACCATATCTAGAGGATCCTCTATATCTGGCAACAATCTTTGTGGTTAGCACCACCATACCGTGCAGTTATAACCATTAGCTAAAAGGGGGAGGACCGTGGGTTCAACCCCAAGACCTCCCTAACCACCAAGCTCTTAATAATATCCGCCAACCATTAGGCCAACATACCACGTTGCTAATTCCACCCATTTTATTATTTAATTTTTTTTTTTATCCTATGCGTGAAGGGAGAGGCAGGGCGTGTGATGGTACAACCAGGCACATTTTATGATGAAAGTTTAGAGAACTAATTGCAGGTTATAGGCTCGAAAATTGAGATGAAATATCTCATGGACCTGCGAGTGCTGGAGTCATATTGAGGCATGGAGACAATTATTTTTTGGTAATTGGATGCCAAGAATTCAATGGTGTTGTATGTTTTCTGATCTGAGCAAAACTTTTGCAGCTTAATCTAGAATGAGGTATACTTATGTATTTTTCCAAATTCTTTTGCTGAGTTAATAAAAAGGCCTACCCATTTGAGAGAAGGACCCAAAGATGTATTCCATCAGGGATGACCTTCGTTATCAAGTTTTTTGTGTTCAAATTTGATGTTTATGTCTCTTTATTATTAAGATTTTCCTTCTTTATGGTGCACTTCAATTTATGCTCATTTAATACAATTATTTAATAATTCACATCGATGATAAGATCATGGATCATGTTGGTATCAGAGTAGTCATCTTTGACTTGAATTGTTGAGTGTGAATGATTACTAGGGCCAAGTATAAACAAGGGGGAAGGGACACTTAAGAGTTTCAACCCAGAGATTGGTCGTGCATCCCAAAGGAAGAAAATAGATGAAGAGGACAAGCATAATGAACAAGAGAAAAAATTCCATATGGTCTTCTAACGCATGTAAAAAATGATCGAGTGAATGTATGGAGACTACGAGAAGAGGATGAAGAATAAAGGGAAGAAAAAGGAAGCAAAAGCATATGAAAATGATTTAGTGAACCAAGGGGTTGGAGGAGACCCTTCTTAGCCTCCATATTCACCATCAAGTTCTAATTTTTCTTCCTATGATCATTCTCATGATTCTAATGCTAATCATAAAGCCTCTTTTAAGAATCCATTATTAAATCTTGATGTAAAATTTCCTTTGCCTATGTTTAATGGATATGCTAATCCTGAAAAGCTAGATAATTAGATTTGATAGGTTGAAGTATATTACCATGGACAATATGTTGATGAAGAGGAAGTAAAAGTGCAATTGGCCTCTCTTCGATGGGAAGGCATTGCTCTTGTATGGTGGGAGAGAAAGCTTCAGGACATAAGTAAGTGTGGTAATATTCTTTCCTCATGGTCAGAATTTAAATAAGAAATAAGGAAGAAATTTTATCCATTGGGTTGTTTACATAAAGAAATGATGGAATGGAAAACCTTAAGACAAAGTAAAGGTCAAATAGTACAAAGTTTCATGGGAGAATTTAGGAACAAAGCACTTGCACTAAACATTCCTTTAGGTTCTTATGAAACTTTAATGAAGTATATTGGTGCACTTCAGAGTTATATTCATCATACTTTACTTTTGTTTAACCCCACCAGTGTTGACGAAGTTTTTGTGAAAGCCACTCACCTTGAAAACAGAGGAAAGAATGTCCAAGACAATCCCACAAGGAAGCCTTCCAAGTTCCCACATAATCAGTTTAAATGAAAGTTTAAAAGAAAGGACAAAAAGACTGCCACTACAAAAAAGGGAGAAGGAAAGCCATATTACACTCATTGCAAGAAAGATGGACACTACGATGAGCACTGTTGGAAACTACATATGGAGAAGAAACCAAAGCAATTCAGTGGAAAGGGGAAGACAAAGACCATTGCTACACTGCAACAAGATCTTGGTTCTGATTTAGGAGATGAGGAAAAGATCACAGTGGTTGGAGTATAAGGTAAATATTCCCTTCATGCTAGTTCAAGTTCCACTAATGAATCTCATGATGATGAAAGAAACATGAATGAATTATTTCACATAAGTGTTGTATATAAGCATACTAATATTGATACTTTGTTTGATCTGGGTTCCCAATTTAACTTAATATCTGAGACACTTGTCAAAAAAATGGGTCTTGAAACAAAACCACACCCAAAGCCTTATCCTCTTGGTTGGGTATGCGAAAAATAAAACTTTAATGTCACCAAGCAGTGTAGGGTTAGATTTTCTATTGCTTCAAAATTTGTTGATGAAGTTGATTTGGATGTTGTTTCACTTGATATATGTGGTATAGTGTTGGGGAGTCCATATCTTTATGATAGACAAGCAATATTTTTTCGTCATGAGAACAAATATCACCTTTCTAAAGGGGGATTGGAATATATTGTTAGAGCCCACATCATGAGGTTAACACAACATGTGTTAGTGTAGGACAAATTAAAAGACTCATAAACACTAATAAGAGATATGTACTCATGGTTGTAARAGAAAATGATGTTGGAATATTTGACACCTTCCAAGGATGTGATCCTTCCCATAAGGAAGAATTAATTGATATTGTTTCTAATTATGATGAGGTATTTTAGGAACTAGATGGATTACCTCCTAAGAGGGAAATCCAACATTAAATACATCTTCAACATGAATCTCCCCTTCATAATGTGTTAATGTATAGAATGTTGATTGTAGAGATGACAAAAATCAAGAAACAGGTACAAGACTTGTTGGACCAAAGGGTCATCAGACCTAGTTCATCTCCTTGCAGTTCTCTGATTCTGATGGTGCCAAATAAGGATGGAACATGGCGAACGTGTGTCGATTATCGAGCCTTAAACAAAATCATGGTAAAAAATCGATACCCTCTTCCTCGTATAGATTATTTACTTTATCAATTAAAGAATGTTGTTTATTTCTCTAAGTTGGATTTGTGCAGTGGTTACCATCAGATGAGGGTTGCAGAACAGGATGCATGGAAAACTACCTTTAAAACCAAAAAGGGTCTATTTGAGTGGTTATCTATGTCATTTTGGATTTGTAATGCCCCAACGACCTTCATGCATGTGATGAATGATGTATTCAAACCATTCTTAGATGACTATGTAATTGTGTGTTTAGATGGCATTCTTATATTTAGTGGGACTTGGGATGAACATGTATGGCACGTAAAGCACATATTGGATACTTTGCGAAGGGAAAAGTTATATGCAAAATTTTCCAAATGTGAGTTTGGAAAGAATGCACTAGTGTACTTAGGTCATATTATAGGAGGAGGAAAATTGAAAATTGATCATTCAAAAATTGATGTAATTGTAAATTGGCATGAGCCCAAAAAAGTAACCGAAGTACGAAGTTTCATGGGTGCACTTCAGTAATGGAGGTGATTCATCACAAAATTCTCATTTATTTCAGCCCCTTTGCATGCCTTGACCAGTGTGATGAACACTTTTCAGTGGGTAGGAAAGCAACAAAATACCTTTGACACTTTGAAGGAAAAGATCAGTAAAACACCAATATTAGCATTCTTGAATCTTCAACAACCATTTGAGATCGAGAAAGATGTCACTGGTTACGCCATAGGTGAAGTATTGATGTAGTATCATAAGCCTATCTGTTACCACTCTGAAACTTTTAACCAAGCTATTGTTAACTATCCTACATATGATAAATAGTTGTATGTATTAGTTCAAAGTGTGAAAAAATGGAATCATTACTTGTTAAAGAAGGAAAACATCATACATACAGATCACCAACCCTTACAGTATCTCCAAGCACAAACCAATCTACAACAATCTCGACATTACAGGTGGATGGGTTTTCTTCAACAGTTCCATTTGGTAATCAAGTATAAAAAGGGTACAAGTAACAAAGTAGTTGATATGATTTCTAGACCTCCTATTGTTGCTTATATTGTTTTGAAGAATGCTTCTTTATATCATTATAGCCATGTTGAACAATATGTTGTTGATGAATATTTTAAAGATGTATTTGAGAAGATAACCCATGGTGTATAGGTGGAGAACTATTGTTTGTAGGAGAACTTACTCTACCATATTGGAAAGCTATGTATTCCTAAAAGTGAACGAGTGCATGTAATACAAGAAGCTCACACTTCTCTTGTGTCTGGGAATTTTGGGGTAGGAAAAACCATGGCTCATTTGCAAAGGTTTTCTTACTGGCCTTGAATGAATGAAATTGTAACCAAGTAAGTAAAGGGGTGTGTGATGTGTTCTACTTGTAATCCCACTAATAGAAAATTGAGGTTGTACTCACCACTTCTTGTTTTGTCTCACCCATGGGAAATTATTTCCATGGATTTTGTAGGGGGTTTACCAATGTCAAAAAGGGGTCATGACTACTTGTATGTAGTAGTGGATAGGTTTAGCAATATGTGTATCTTGATGCCATGTAAAAAATAGGTCATTGTTGAGCAGACTGTTAATATCTTCTTTCAGTATGTTTGGGTCCACATTGGGTTGCCCACATCCATTATCTTGGATTGAGATACTCAATTCCTTCATGATTTTTGGACAAGCTTGTGGAGAATGATGGACACCAAGTTAAAGAGGAGTACAAATTTTCATCCATAGGCCAACGATCGGACAAAAGTTGTTAACCAAACAGTGGTACATTTTCTTTGAGGCTACTGCAGTAAACATCCCAAGTTGTGGGAAGAACAAATACCCTATATTCAACATGCTTACAATAGAGCCTTACATTCCTCCACTCAGTGTTCTCCATTTGAGACATGTTTTGGATACTTGCCTAAGGTCCCAAAACCATAGAGTTGTAGATGGATAAAATACATGGAAAACAAAGAGTTGGTTATAGGAATAAAATCAAGAATTAGTGTTATGGAAGCAAGGTGTACCATGTTATGGAAGTAAAGTATTCACCAATCTTATTACTTAGTAGTAGTTATCAGCTTTATGATCGATACATTGCTACATAAGAATCCTTAAAGAAGACATTTAAGGTACTATATTATTGTAGAAAATAGGTATCCTAGTTTGATCTTAATGATATCCATGTGTTTTCTTACTCTTGAGCCCATATAGAATATTCAATCGAAGAAAATGTATACAATTATGAAGGCAATGCAATTGTCCTTGTCTTTGTTAACATGGAAGATGAAAGGTTTGAAATTTTATGAATTTCTACATTGTGACTTAATTAAAGAGCCATCATTCATGAAATATTTCAATCATAG
>JZKD02S2392483.1:183354-208483 GCA_000966675.3 Picea glauca | reverse complement strand
TGCAATACATTTCCCTCATAAAAGAGGGTTTCCTTCTAGGGCAAAGAACCCTAACATAATCTCTACCATTAGACCTGCGACCTTATAATGAATGGTGCAGATTTACAATGAAATTACAATATACTTTTATAAGGCAATTTTTGCTTCGGGGGCTTTGCCCCCGAACCCCTGCTGGGGGCCCACTTTCCCCCAAACCCCCCAGCCGGGGGGATGGACCCCCCGGACCCCGCAGAGGGGGTACCCCCCCTCTGCACTCCCCCGCGTGGAAGAGTGTACATACTTCTGGGGTGTAAATACTTCATGGGGTATAAACAGGGCTGAAAGCAAAAGACCTCTAAATCGGGAAGATAATCAGGCTCCACAACCAACAGTACGACCCTGCCACATGTTGTACAACTCTACCATGTGTCATACAGCCTTGCCACATCAGCATCCGTATGGACTATACGGACTGTACAATCAACACTTTTTTTTGGCCTATTTGTCGATTTGAACGGAACGTGATATCTCTCTCATCCGACGTCCGTTTGAACCCAAATGAATTGCGTCGGGTTCATGATGACAAGGCCTACGCTCATGTTCGATTTGAAGCAATTCTGAGCACTTTGAATTTTGAGCAAAATTTGATCCCCTAGATCAAATCATTAATGAATTAATACAATATGCTACATTAATAAAGTAATACATTGAAAATACATTAATAAACCAATATTATATTAAGAAAGTTTTGATACATTAAATTTACACTATATAATGTATTAAATTATTTATCAGTATTGTATTGTTATTAATGTATTGGTACCTAAATTTAAGCATTACATTAATGTATTGAATTAAATTATTAATACAATAACACATTATTTATGTATTAATAAAGTATTAAAACATTAATATAGTGATGAGTTAATATATTAATTTACTAAAGTATTAATTTATTAATTAAATAATACATTAATATATATAAATTAACGTAAAAAATAATAATTATAAATATTAAATGTATTAAATAATAAAATAATTAATGTAATTTATAAATTAAAGTATTAAGAGATTAATGTATAACTTATTGTATGAATGTGATGTATTACTTGATTAATAATAATGTAAAGTACATGATTTAATTAATGTAATGTATAAATTGAATTATTTATAATGTAATAATAAAATTAATAAATATGTTAATACTATAAGTTTTAAACCTGTGAAGTAAAGTAATGCATATAGATTCTTAAGTAAAACATAAATTAATAAATCGCTCATACAGATAGTACACAAAGATTTATACCGAAAATCCTCAACCGGGGAAAACCTTTCTCATATTCATTCTCTTGAATTTCACCATTCACCATATAATATATACAATGTTTTTAGGTATTCTGTAGATACCAAAACCCTAATCCCTTAATCCAGGATTAATTTAGAAAACCGCTAAAACGATCAAAATCTGCTAACTTGACGCACCCACACACACACATGCAAATAATATAACATATACCCAACATTATCCCACTTGTTGTTTTATTTGCATCCAAGGGTCCACATGGTTATATAGTCAACAATCCAGGGCAACAATGCCCATTATTACTCTACACCAGGAGAACTTTTCTATGCTCATGGACTTTGTCAATAAATCTGCAACATTCTTCAAAGTGTCAACCTTTTCCAGCAACACCTTCTTTTCCTCAACCATGTCTCTCACAAAGTGATATTTAACATCAATATGCTTTGTCTTCGAATGATAAGCTGGGTTCTTTGCCAGGAAGATTACACTCTGACTATCACAATCTAATCTCATTGCTTGTTGTACCAACCCAATACCTAAACACAATCTCTGTAACCATAATGCTTCCTTGCTTGCATGAGTGGCTTCCATGTATTCAAATTTTGTAATTGAGAGTGCCACTACAGCCTATCTTTTGATCATCCAACTGATTGCTCCTCCAAATAGGTTAAACACATACCCACTTGTAGATCTTCTGCGATCCATATATCCATCCCAGTCTGCATCAACAAAGCCATGTATGTCCACCATTTTGTCCAATCCTAGTCTTCCTTGGTAGCATAATCCATAATTGGTAGTGCCACACAAATACCTGAAGACCCTCTTTAGTGTTGTCCAATTCTCTTTCTCTAGTTTTGACATATACCTGCTCAAAACTCCCACTGCATGTGCAATGTTCGGTCTAGTGTAGACCATTTCATACATCAAATTGCCAACTTCACTGGCATATGGAACATGGGACATGTCCTCTTCTTCTTCCTGTGTCTTGGGACACTGATCTGAAAATAACTTTACACCTATAGGAATAGGAACCTTGTTTGGTTTACTTCCATGCATATTAAACCTCTACAATATCGTCTCAACATATTTTCTCTGATTCAACCAGAGTTTCATGTTCGCACGATCTCTTTTAATTTCCATTCCCAGAATGAATTTAGTAGCACTGAGATCCTTCATGTCAGATTTGGAGGATAGTTGTGATTTCACCTCCTTGATAACATACATGTTATTTCCTACCAACAACATGTCATCAACATAAAAAACTACATAAATGAAGTGATTACAAACCTTCTTGGAATATACACAGTGATCAGCCCCGCTTCTCACAAATCCCAATCCAAGGATGTATGTGTCAAACTTTTGGTACCACATCCTAGGTGATTGCTTCAGACCATATAGTGACTTCTTTAGCTTATAGACCAACTCTTTCTTTCCCTTTACTACAAAGCCTTATGGTTGCTTCATGTAGATTTCTTCTTCCAGATCCCCATGTAGGAATGTTGTCTTCACATCCATCTGTTCCACTTCAAGATCAAAAGTAGTAACAATAGATAAAAGAAATCTAATAGAAGTTAACTTAGCAACAGGAGAAAAACTCTCACCAAAGTCAATTCCCTCTACCTGAGAATAACCTTTTTCTACTAACCGAGATTTGTATTTCTCCACTTTTCCTTCTGCATTAAACTTCTTCTTAAACAACCATTTGCTACCAAAAAAATTTCTTCTGGCTGGAAACTCAACTATATCCTATGCCTCATTCTTATCCAAGGCATCCATTTCTTCAACCATGGCCTTCTTCCATAGTTTACTATCCTCTGAATTCACTTCTTCCCTATAGTTATGGGATCATCATCAGTAACAGATAAAGCAAAATTGGAATAGAAATCAGGTGGAATATACCTTTCTAGTTTCCTTCTATCTCTCACTGATATCCTCAATACTAGGGTATGAGGTTCTTCTTCTTCCTCTGCATCCTCTTCTTTAGATGATTCAAGTTTTGCATCATCCAACTCAAGCTCTATTTTCTTAGGTTTGTTTTGCGTTGGTAGGAATTCTTGTTTGGACACATCTTTTACCTCTCTGAAAACAACATCTCGACTGTAAACAATCTTCTTGGTTTATGGGTTCCAAAGCTTATAACCTTTCACACCATCTTTATAACCAATAAAGATACACTTTTCATCCTTTTTATCCAGCTTACTCCTATTTTCCTTTGGAGCATGTACATAAGCATCACAACCAAACACTCTAAGATGTTGAAGAGAGGGTTTCTTTCTAGACCATACCTCGTGTGGAGTTTTATCATCCAACACTGATGAAGGTGATCGATTGACCAGGTAAAATGTTGTACCCACAACCTCTGCCCATAAATCCTGTCCTAACTCAGCATCCTTGAGCATGCTCCTTGCTTTTTCCATCAGTGTCATGTTCATCCTTTCTGCAACTCCATTCTGCTGAGGAATGTATGGAGTACTATTCTGTCTTTCTATACCCCACTTCTTATAGAATTCTTCGAATTCATTTCCGCAGAATTATCCACCATTATCTGTTCTCAATACCTTTATTTTCTTCTCTGTCTAATTTTCTACTAGAGCCTTAAACTCTTTAAATTTATCAAATACCTCATATTTATTTCTAAGAAAATAAATCCATGTGTACCTTGAGAAATCATCTATGAATGAAACATAATACATAGAATTACCTAGTGATGGAACAGACACAGGTCGAAACACATCACTTTGTATCAATTATAAGATCCCCTTTGCTCTTGTAGCACTAGATGGGAATCTTACTCAATTATGTTTACCATATATGAAATGTTCACAGAAATCAAAATCCAAAGTGCAATTAGACATACCTTCAACCATGACTTTACCGTGTAGTGTTTGAAGGCCCTTTTCTCCAATATGCCCTAGTATTTGATGCCACAACATGGTCTTCTTTTCAGGAATGGTAATGGTCTTGTCTCCTTCATTTATCTGCTCAGGGACAACATAACTGTTACACCCATTAGTATAAGTGCTTTCCAACAACTTGTAAAGAGTTCCACACCAAAATCCCTTGATCAACACCATTTCTCCTTGTACCATCTTGCAAGTTTTTTTACCAAATACAGTATCCACTCCTGCATCATCCAACTTGCTTAAAGATATTAGGCTCCTGGCAAGTTTTGGAATGTGCAGAACCTCAGGGAGAGTTCTAATCCTTCCATATTTTAGCAACAACTTAACCCTTCCACGTCCCATGATTTTGGCTGTCGAGTCATCTCCTAGGAATACATCACCACCATCGTATTTTTTATATTCAAAGAACCACTCCCTGTGAGGAGTCATATGGTATGATGCACCTGAGTCGATCAACCATACATAACGGTCTTTATGTGTACCTGTAGATGCCAGGTAAACATCACCTCCTTCTTCAATGGATGTTTTCACCTCTGTGGAAGAGGTACTATCAGATCCCTTTGGTTTATCAACCTTCTTAGACTTGCAATCTTTCTTATAATGCCCTATTTTACCAAACTTCCAGCATTTCCTTAAAGATTTTCCTCGAGACTTATATCTACCTATAGATTTAGATCTCCCCCAAAAGACTTACCAGGATTCATGTCTTGAGTATGACCTATTACAAATAGCATCTGTGCTATGACCATCCATGATTTTCCATCTCATCTCTTCAAATAACAAGGATGCAACTACATCCTCATACTTCAATGTAGATTGAGTGATACTACCAATTGCTACAACCAGATTATCCCAAGAGGCTGGCAAAGAACATAACAAAGTAATACACTTATCTTCTTCTGCAATTGTAATATTAACAGAGACAAGTTGACTTACTAAAGTATTAAAGGAATTTAGATGTTCTGTCACATAATCTCCATCTTCCATCCTAAGATGATACAACTTCTTTCAAAGAAACAACTTGTTTACCAGGGACTTTAATTGATACAAATTCCCCAACTTATCCCATAGTTCCTTGGCTGTAGATTCTCCTGAGACATTCAACAACACTGAATCTGCCAAGAAGAGTTGAATAGTACTCCTTGCTCTTCTGTCCAACTTCTCCCAATCTTCCTTCGACATACAAGTAGGTGGTGTACTAGTAGTTTGTGTACTAGTAGGCTATGTACTAGTATCCTGTGTGCTAGTAGACCGTGTATCAATAGGTTTTGTACCAGGATCCACAACGATCCCTTGTTCTTTGTCTACAAGAAATTCCTCCATATTGAGCTTCCATAGCTCAATTTTTTTACTGTTGAACTTCTCTATCTCGATTCTAGAAGAGATCATCATTCCTCTTTCTACACTCGAATCTCCACTGCAAAATCTCCCACTAAACCCGGGTTTATCACAGACCCAAGATAAACTTGATCTATCAAGACTGATCCAAACCCTCAGCAATAAAGGCATCCATCTAAAGCCAAAAACGAACTGTAATACCACATGTAAGTTTTAAACCTATGAAGTAAAGAAATGAATATAGATTCTTAAGTAAAACAAAAATTAATCAATCGTTCATACACTAAAAATACATTAATAAACTGATAATAGCAATTATTATTACATTAAATATTTGTCACATTATAATGATATGGCTATGCTCATCACATTGAGACAACAAAGCTAGGTTCATCACATTGCGATGTATGACATATGTTTGTCACATTTCAACATTACTATGTTTGACAAATTGCGACATCCATTTATGTTCATCACATTGCGATGACAGGGATATGTTCATCACATTGCGACATCTGCATATGTTCATCACATTGTGACATGACTATGTTAGTGATGATAGGGTTGTGCTCATCACATTGCAATGACAGGGCTATGTTTGTCACATTGTGACACCTGTGTATGTTCCACACATTATGATGGCAAGGCTATGTTCATCACATTGCGGCGTCCATATATGTTTGTCACATTGTGACGCTACTACGGTTGTTAAGTTGTGAAATCTATTTATGCTCATCACATTGTGACGAAAGGGCTATGTTAATCAGATTGCAACATATGCATATGTTTGTCACATTGCGACATTACTATGTTTATGATGATAGGTATATGTTCATCACATTGCGATGAGAAGGCTATGTTTATAGAAATGTGATGTTCTTTTATGTTCGTCACATTGCTAGGACACAATTATGTTCATCACATTCTGACATATGTATATGTTTGTCACATTTCGACATGACTATGTTTGTGATGATAGGTATATGTCGAAATGTGATGTTCATATAAGTTTGTCACATTGCGACAACATGGATATGTTCATCACATTGAAATGTTTGTATATGTTTATCACATCGCGGTGTTACTATGTTTTGTATATTGCGAGGTTACTATGTTTGACACATTTCGACGTTTGGAAAAGTCTTTCACATTGCGACAATCGATATATGTGCATCACATTGCAACATCAGGAAATGTTCATCACATTATGATAATAAAGCAATGTGCGACACATTTCGACATTTGTTTATGTTCGACAAATTAACACATGTTCGTTGCATAGCAATGTTAGTTTGTGTTCAACACGTTATGAAAATAATGTTTTGGTGAAGATTTTTAAAAATAATCTAAGTGTTTCCTTTGTGAAAAACATATGAATGTTGAAGTGATGTAATATATTCCATAAAAGGAATCTTAGAATTATACCTGTTCTACATTTATTACATATAATCTTAAATCTAAATTAATTTAAAAGAATAAATATAAACTTTATAGATATTCTATAATTTTAAGATATTAAGAAAAATATTTTAAATAATATATTCAATATTCTATAGTATATATGTAATATATAATTATTTAATTCCATGATATACAACATGAATTTCATATATTCTATACTATATATTATATATAATCACTAAATTCCATGATATACAACATGAATTTCATAAAATTTAGAAACAATTANAACATGAATTTCATATATTCTATACTATATATTATATATAATCACTAAATTCCATGATATACAACATGAATTTCATAAAATTTAGAAAAAAATTTATATAAAGTGACAACCCCAAATTTATTGAGATTCAATGAAATTGTTATAAGGTTTGATTTAATTATCGAAAGTTTACATTATGAAATTAACAAAGTAAAATTGTTAGCGGTGGCATACACCTAAACAACAAATAAACACATCATTTATTAATATATTTATTATTA
The DNA here is from genome assembly GCA_000966675.3 of Picea glauca. NCBI lineage: Eukaryota > Viridiplantae > Streptophyta > Pinopsida > Pinales > Pinaceae > Picea > Picea glauca. The sequence goes on along the minus strand of JZKD02S2392483.1, from coordinate 201,010 downwards.
AACATATTTATTAAGATATTTATTACTAAACATCATTTATTAATATCTTTATTATTAAAAACATCATTTTCATTTTATTAGAGATTAAAAAAAAAAACTTAAAATAGCTTTATTCAAACTTGAAAATCTCTTTTTACATGCTTCTCTTTTTACAAGCTTTATTCATGAGAGTTTTACATTTATTGGTGAATTAGAAGTACCATGAAATTTGGCCAGAATGTTGAATAATAGCCCATGAGACCATTTAACTATGTTCAAACCCACGAGCTTATTATTTGATGTTAACATTCCATTCAATTCTTATTTAATTTTAACATTCCATTCAATTCAATTAGCAAGATATTTAAGTTTTTATCAAACCATTATTAACTATATTTTGAGATCTATGTGTCCCATGAATATACTTTATTCAAGCTAAACCACATTTATATGTAGTATTGTTTTAAATGTTTTTTATAATTAATTTAATTAATTTTTATAATCAACAATATTATTTAATGTATTTTGTTATTTTTTAATTATAGAATTTAATTATAGAATAAATAAATATTATAGATTTCTTAACAATGTCTTAGTATTTCAAACATCTCAACAACATTAAATACACTCTACAATGCAATAATGACAATGACATTAAAGGCCCTTTACAATGATGTATACTTATCCTTACACAATAACAACCCTAAATATGAATTTACACTCTACAATACAACAATGACAATGACATTAAATGCCCTTTACAATGATGTATACTTATCCTTACATTGCAGCAACCCTAAATATGGATTTAATATTGTTTCTATTGAGGTAACTAAAATATTAAAAAAATTACCTCATGCACACCAAGGTATGGTATGATTTGATGGCATTCTGGATAATGCAAGGGAATTTTTTTATATTGTAATGGATTATTTGGACCATACTAATCACACAAATGTAATAAATAAATATTTAATAAAAGATAAAAGGGTAGTTGAATATTATTTTATTTTTAATTTCTAAAAATATTATTATTAGAATAAAAGAAAACAAGTCTCGAGATTATAATTTTGAACTAAGATGATACACTATTAACTTATACATCAAATATTTTGTTTATATAAAATCATTCCTCACAAATTTCAAATAAAAGTGACCTTTCACTTCTTGTGATTCTAAACATGGAAAAATAAACCATTTCCTACAAAACCTTACCACACATTTCCAACAAGCGCTCAAATGTTAGATGTCGACATAAAGAAAGATAGAATGCTCCAATGTTATGTCGATGCAAGTTATTTCGTATACCATGCATAGTGACTCAAAAGAAAGCATCGCACTAAATGAAATAAGAATGACATTTCCCTTCTTATGTGGCCATAATACCATTTAGTTCATGCATCATTCTCTGATGGGAATCTCACTGTCATCCTACCAATTGGTAAAAGGAAAAGGAAAAGTTGGGAAAGGTTGTATCATTCTTGATCAGTTTACTTGAGATGTCGTAAATGAGTGAGTTGTCACCACGAGTGGGTTGGTGATGAAAAATATCACCATAACAACAACCTTACAAGTTGATATTGTGGCGGGGATATTTGGGATGGTGTATGGGAGAAGGGATTTATGAACATATTTAATACACTATGTCGAGGGATAAAAAATACATAGCCCCGTGATTCGACAAAAAAACCTGATAAGACAAATCCAATAAATAGGGATTTAATAAAAAATAAAACCCAATGAAGTTCAAAAGTGGACTCAAGCAGGGCAGAGCACTCCAAAATTACATTTTGAAATTTGGTTATCTCACTGCCCCATGCCTAATCGGTCCTTTCTTTCATCCTCTTCCAAGAAGAAATCACCATGCCAAAGGAAATCATAATAGAACCGATCCATCCCTTCCTGTGTGGCAATAATGCAATTCCTGCAAGCATCATACCAACAACACAACTGCAATAAACAATGGTTCAATTAAAAAATAAAATTTAATGGAATATTTTTTTAAATTTCAGATCAAGGGTTCTTGCCCATGCTAAACAAAAAACAAGGTAGAGAAACAACATTATGGTAGTAAATATACCAGCACTTCTGCAAACTTTAATGTATGACATTTTTTAATTGCTTGAACTTGCAAGCAGCGCAAGTTGTTTCTGCCTCAGAAACTTGGGTCATGACCTGTAAAACATATACACTCTCGCAATTCTTCCCTTGTAGCTCAAAGTTCTACAACATAGCTCACCCCTCTCCCAGTCATCCCGCCAATAGTAGCTGCAGGAATATGATGAGATTGAAAAAATACATCTATAACATCAAACGCCAGAAAATAAATCGAATCGTAGGCCAAACGTGGTCATGTTTCACACCCTAATCAATTGGTAGGCCAAACGTGGTCATGTTTCACACCCTAATCAATTGGTAGTCCAAACGTGGCCATGTTTCACACCCTACAAAAACTAACACCCGGTGCCAATATGATACATGCAATCAGTTTGAGGTCATGCCCCCTAATAATTCAAATGTATCAATAAAATATTGCATAGATATTAATCTTTGTTAATTATCTTACCGTGGAAATCATACAGCCTTATAGTAATTTTTTAATATGATTAAGTAAATGTGAAAAAGCAAACATGTTAACGGATGCATTCATAAATGCACGGAAGTTATTAACAATAAATCTTATTCATTGATTTGGAGCGACGATGAAAAATATGACAGCATCTTTAATTGTTGGCCATAAGATTGGAATTTGTAATTAAAAGTTTGATTAAACCATCAATTCCAATATGGAAGACCCCTATCAACCTAATAAATAACATGATTAACGTAAAAAAACCTTCTTAGAATTTGATAAAACTTAAAAAAAAAACCATTGAAATTGTCCCAAATACTAAAAAGAGAACAATGCCAAAGTCTCTTGTTATCCTCATGGTGAGATTCAAGTTCTACCATGATGAAAAAATCTTTCCTCACCATCCTATAAAAGATGAAAATGGGGGCAATGGAAAGGATTTAGCGTTTTTGTTTTTTCAATAAATAAAACAACGCATGTTTGTTTTTTCAATAAATAAAACAATGTATGTGCATGTACATGTTAGTAGCTTATGCGATGCCTATATAATACTCAGAAAGTATTTGGAATTATTTAAAAATAATAAACCGACATTTCAATATTACATACAAGATTTATTTTATTGCCAAAATTCTCCATTATCTCTTTTGAAATCACCGTCTTCACGTGAATACACTTAGCTAAAAAAACCTTGAAGTAAATCACTAATAATATATATAGTAGAGGAACATAATTTTCCATTCGATGTTACTAAACCTCCTAACTAGAGAAAACAAATTGTTATACAAACAATGCAATACCTGCTTAGAAGTAATTAAATTTATAAATTTGTATGAAAAAAAAACCAACTTTATAAATATGTGAGGGAAAAAACATGTTAGCTTTATAAATTTGTATGAAAAAAGGTAATTAAATTTATAGACATTTGAGGAAAAAACATGCTAAAAGTGGTGTAGTCTCCATTCCATATCCAAGTCACAAAATTACCCTCTATGTATATAGCAAAGCATATTGCAATCATATTAGCAATGATCCATACCCTCGATAAAATGATCATGTAATCATTTTATTTGGTCTGCGACTTCTTTTTAGAAGATGAACCTGTGCCGATAAATCATCAATTAATAGGTGCATCGCCAGAGAGCCCACAGAGATGATTTTACACACTGTAGGGAGGTTCATGATCCAACTTGCTAGAGATATTGTATATCATTTCTCTTGATTTTCCATCAAACCCTGAAGCTTTTCCATCAAACCCTAGGATTCCTCTGTGGATTTGTCACGGCCCTTGTTCATACGAGTGACTGGAAAAGAACATTTCAAATGATGGGACATCCTCGAAATAAAACATGGAGCTCGCTCTCCTACGACTGGCAAAGAACATTTCAAATGGTGGGACATCCTCAGAAGAAAACATGGGCTATTTTCGTGATATTGTGATGTTAAACTATTTGTTGAAATGTTATGTTACTATGTCCGTCACATTGTGACGAGATGGATGTGCTCGTAAAATTGTGACAACATGGCTATGTTTGTCACATTGTGATGTTAATATGTTAATTACATTGTGACATTATTCTATTCATCATAGTGCAACATTAATATCTTTGTTACACTGCAATGTCTAGTTTTGTTCGTCAAATTGCAACATTGATTTATGTTCATCACATGACGAGGTCGGTTTGTGTTCGACATAGTACGAAAATGTGTGTACATCACATGACGAGGTTGTTTTGTGATGACATACATATTATAGAAATGTGACAACATTCTCGTCAAATTGCGAGGATAGGGATATGCTCGTCAAATTGCGACGAAAGGGAGATGTTCATCATATTGTGATGTTACATTATTCATTATATTGTGATGAAACTATGTTCATCACATTGCAACAACATGGATATGCTCATCACATTGTGACGACATGGCTATGTTGGTCGGATTGTGATGTTATATTATTGGTCATATTGTGATGTGATTATGTTTGTCCAATTGCGATGATAGGGATATGCTCGTCACATTGTCATGACATGGCTTTGGTCATCATGCTACAATGTTGCACTGGTGGTCATATTCTGACGCTATTATGTTCATCATATTGGGACATTAGTATATTCATCACATTGCAACATTCCTATGTTCAGCATGTTGCAACGCCTGATTTTTTTTTTCAAATTGCAATGTCGAGTTATGTTTGTCACATGGGAAGGTTGGTTTGTGTTAGACACATTATGAAAAGGAAGTTCTAGCCAAGTCTAAAAAAAAAAATTAATGAAGTGTTTCCTCTGTTAGAAAAATAGGAACTTTCAACTAATGTGACGCAATAGAAGAAAATTTAGAATCATACTTATTATAAGGACATTGATAGCAAATGATATTGATCTTTCCAATTATGATTCTTACTTGTTCTAAATACATTTATAGAAAATCATCTTGAACTTTGTAGATGATAAATTACACTTTGTTTTAAGGACATTGTTAGTAAATCTACATGATTCTAAGGACATTGATAGTAAATCATTTAATAATTTATAATAAGAATAAAAATAAGAATAATCTAATATTATGATTTACTCCTATTATTCTATAAATAAATATTTTAAAAATTTAAATATAAAAAAATGGAATTATTTTAAATTGAATTTAAATTATCTATTGCAATTATTATTTCAAATGAATTTGTAATTATTATTTAAATTGAATTTAAATTATCTTTTATTATTATTATTATTTTGCAATTCTTATTTAAATTCTTATTTTTATTGCAATTCTTATTTAAATTATTTTTTGTTGCAATTATTATTTCAAATGAATTTGGAATTATTAAATAAATTGAATTTAAATTATCTTTTATTATTGTTATTTTATTGCAATTAGTATTTGAATTGATTCTGTTATTATTATTTTAATTAAATATAATTTTTTATTTTATTATTACTGTAAATTAAATATTAATAAATGACTCTTTTCCAACGATATTTTAAACAATAAAAAATAGTGATTTGGTGCAAATTTATATGGCATTCCAAAAAAAAATCATTTCATAAAATAGTTATAAAACACAAATTTTAAACTTTTAATATTTTGAATGGTTTAAGTATTTTTTCTTTCATAAAATTCAAATTCAAATAACAATATTAAATTCAAATAAAATAACAATATTGACAACAAACCATTAAATTAACCTCTTTAACTGAAAGCAATTTGTTTTTCCATTGTAATGTAATGATTGAAATAAAAAGCAATCATGTAAATAATTCACTTCATACTTAGTACCAAAATCAGGTTAGATATATCTCAACCTTAAATTTATCAAAATGTTAATTTGAAAGAGATATAAAAAATTAAAATGTAAAATTTTCTCATATTTACTATACATTTAATTATTACACTAACTAAAATACTTTCTCATGTTTTACAATACATTCAATTGTTGCATTAATTATAACATATATGTAATATATTTTGAAAAAAATATATAATACAACAATATTAGAAGAAAATATTTAACCAAAACACTAAAATAAATAACTACAAATAATAATAAAATCTAAATTAAACAACTTTAATGACTCCTTAAAACATTATTAGGGAAGTTGACAAATAAACATTATATCTCATAGTAGATGCATCATACACACAAATAACCATAACCTCATCCTATTCTAACCTTAACCCTAACTTAATGATTTTGGAAATCCCTAATTATTATAAAAATTAAAATTATAATATATTGATGTGATTAACTTGTCATGGGAAAGCATGTTGCGGGACTCATCCTACCTTAAGGTTGTGGTCACATGGGATGATGGTGTATTAATTTGAAAAATATGTGGAAGCTGGTGTGATATGTTGGAATCCTTTGTAGTTATTTGCTTCCACTGGAATATCAGTCACAACCTATAAGAAGAAAATGAATGGTTAATGGACTTTGCTGCACAGGGAAAAGAACTAAAGAGTAGTGCAAGTGGAGGAGACAGTACAATTTCTGGTTCAGAATTAGAAGATAATTTAGATGTATGTCTAGAATTGGAACCATACCAGTGGGAGGCACCAACCGATTTAGGAAATGATGCTAATAGACTTGGAAATAATGGAGTAAGCGCTAGTTGTAAGCACCAGTTATAAGCTTCAGTTGTGAGAGTCATTTGTAGGCATGTTAATAGTCAGTTCATAGTTGAGAGTCAGTTCAGTTCATAGTTAAGAGTCTAGTTGTTTTTGGGTTGCATGTAACCGACTCCGTAGAGTCTTTTTCTATACAAGGATGTAATCCGTCTTCATTGAATAATATAGAAGTGATCATAGCCTCGCCGTGTTGTTTGTTTCACATATTTTATCTTGTTATCAAAGCCACGAGGAGAGGGCGTGGATAGCATCAGAAACGTTGGATAGGATTCGTGAGAAATCCGGAGACCAATTTATAAGAGTCAAGATGGAAAACGTTTCTAAATCTGCGAGTTTGCGAGGAGGGGCATGAAAAAATCCGTCTGAAATTGCGTTGAAGAGGTAAAATACAATTATGTTTTTCACTTTTGTTTGGGAAGTCATGATTTGCTTGCATGAGTTTGTGTTGCATATACAAGGTGAAGGATTTTTGTGGAGCGTGAGGTTTGAGCATATGTGAAGGTGAGAGATCGTGGGTTCTAGGCTTCATATTGTGAAGGTTGATTCAATCTAGTGCAGAGGTGATCCACATTTGGTTGAAATTGCATGGAAGCTTGAGGAGAATTGATCGCTTTTTCTTGGAGGAGCGGACTGGGATCTGTGAATCACCATTTGTTACATGGTATTTGAGCGCAAGGAGGTTGAACCGTAAGGTTTGTTAAAGTTTTCATGAGTTATGAGCATGAGATTTAATTAAAAGTGGATATCTTTTATATTAAAGCGTGAGGCTTAGTATTTAAATCCCTCTCTCCAATATATTCGTTGGAGTAAAATTCCATTATATCTTAATGGGTGATCAATGATTTAAAAGTGGATTTTGAATTCGTATTTGAATGTGTGGAGATTTGCATGTGGAGTTTAAATGGAACATAAAGTTATTAAAAGTGGGTTTTTAATAAACTATTAAAGTGGGTTTTATTTTGGAGTTTATTAAAAGTGGATTTTTATTCAAAGTGGATAATTTTGAAGTATAAGTGGATATTAAAGTTTATTCAAGAGAACATTATTTGTGAGATTTTCTGTGTGAAATCTGAGAGTTGAGATTGAGATGGATCGGTGGTATCTGAAAGTAGATCAACGAAAAGTTGCATATCCTCGGTGTTTCACTTGCAGAGAATATCTTGCAGCGATGGTGAATCCGCTGGTAGAGACCTACCTCAATGAAGCCAACAAGTTAGATGGCTCAAATTTCATTAACTAGAAATTCAAGATGCAGAAACTCATGGAAGGCTATGGTGTCTAGAACATTGTGAAGGGAAATGAACTGAAACCTGATGCGACTAAAGGTGCAACAGCAACACAAATCCAAGATTGAGAGAAGTGCGAAAACAAGGCAAAGCTATTGTTGCGCATGTCTGTTAAAGATAGCATAATTCCACATATTAGAGAAGCTACAACTTCTGATGCAACATGGACAACGTTTAAAGCATTGTATGAAACTAGCAACAAAAATCACATTTTGTTCCTGAAAACTAAATTGCTAGGCACTAAGATGGATGGAAATGAATCTATTAATTCATTTTTGGGTCATATTAAAGAGGTGAAAGACAAGCTAGTAAATATAGGAGAAACTGTTTCCAACATTGATATGGTCACTATTAGCTTAAATGGTATGCTAGAAGATTATCATATTTTCATAACAGGTCTCGTAGCAAGGGAGAAACCTCCTACGTTTGAAGAACTAGCAAGCATTATGCTGCAAATGGAAGAGAGGCGGGGGAATCTGAAGCCTCTGAGTAAAGATTTGGCATTGTGGTTAAATAATAGATCCGCAAGAGGGAGATCAAGAGTAAGAGGTAGAGGAGGTAGTTCATGGCAGAGAGGTGGTTCATGGGAGAGAGGCAGTTCATCGCAGAGAAGACAACCTCCAAATCAAGGTATGCGATCTAATAGGAATAAGTCAAAGAGTTGTTTTTATTATGGTCGACTTGGACATATTGTTAAAGACTATCATAAGAAGAAAAGTTATGAGGATAGGAATAAATCTAGAACACATTTAGGTCATTATGAAGAAAAATCTTCAAATCAAGATCTCTGATTATTTATTACTAGTGATGATATTGATGAACCCCCGAATTTTGACTCACGGGATCTTAGGCTGTTTGTATCTAACGCTACTTTATCTGTTGAAATGGATGATTATGATGCCTAGTTTGTGGATTCCGGAGCATCAGTACATATGACTTGTCATAAAAATTTGTATGTTAATTTTAAAGAAACATAGAATGGTGCCAGCATATATTTTGGAGATGACCGCGCTCATCAGATCAAGGGATATGGAGACATTCCTGTGACATTGTCGAATGATACTGTTCATCACATTCTTAATGTGGTGTATGTGCCAGGAATAAATAAAAATTTGATCTCTTTGTCCACAATTACAGATTAGAACTTGAAGGTTGAATTCTTCAAGAATAATTGCATAGTAAAGGATCTACTGGACCACTTCCAAAATGTTGCAACGAGAGTCAAAGCATGAGGTCTATACAAACTTGATGTTACCAACAAAGCACATCATGCACTGACTTCTGCCACTATGCCAACAGACTTTCTTTGGCATCAAAGGTATGGACACATCAATCATCCTAATTTATTGTTATTACAGAAAAAGAATATGATTGAAGGACTTCCCATGTTAAAGAATGAGAAGGCTGCTTGTGATGGATGTGCATTAGGAAAGCTCCACAAAGATGAATTCCCCTCTAATCTTGATAAGAAAAAGAGAGATGTGTTAGATCTTGTGCACATTGATGTTTGTGGGCCTATGCAGATGAGGTCTTTAGGAGGTGCATTTTACTTTCTATTATTTATTGATGATTGCACGAGATACACATGGGTTTACTTCCTTAGACGAAAAAGTGATGTTTTTGAGTACTTTAAGGAATTCAGAACCATGGTGGAAAAGAAGACAGGAAAATCCATCAAAATCCTCTGTTTAGATCAAGGGGGAGAGTATATATTAGGGGACTTCAACAAATGTTGCAAATATAATAGAATAGTACAACAGTTTATAGTACCTCACACTCCATAGCAAAACGAAGTCGTTGAAAGGAAAAATAGAACTCTGGTAGCGTGTGCACACAGTATGATGAAAGACAAGAATCTCTCAAATGCATTGTGGGTTGAAGCCATAAATATTGCAGTTTATTTAAAGAATAGAAGTCCAACAAGGTGTCTTGATAACGTTACTCCTTTCAAAGCCTTGAATGGTTCCAAAACTGCAATTCATAATTTGAAAGTATTTGGGTGTAAGGATTTTGCTCATATTCCAAAGGAGAATAGGAGGAAATTGGATGCTAAAGCCATTAAATGTATTTTCATTGGGTACTATTCTAAATTTAAAGCATACAAACTGTTTGATCTTGCTACTCACAAAGTATTTGCAAGTAGAGGTGTACTTTTCCATGAGCAGGAAGTAGGAAATCATGATGACAACAGTCATGAGGAATGGCAGAGACTTCTTGATGAAGGATTTAAAGAAGAGCATCAGAAGCAGCAACAACCCACACATTAGCAGCCATCTCCGCAACGAAAGCAACAACAGCAAAAACAGGAAAGACTCAGTGATATGGACAATTCAAGCAGTCACAGTTCAACTAGAGGTGAAGACAGATCTTCACAAAGTGGGGAGGAAGATAATCAGTTGAGAATATCTTCAAGACAGATTTGGCTTCCTGAGAGGTATAAATATTATGCCCTAATGAGTAGCATTTAAAATTTCATAGAACCCATGAGTTTTGATGAAGCTAATGAACATGATGAATGGCAAAATGCAATGAAGGAAGAATATGAATCTATAATGAAAAACAATACTTGGGAATTGACTGAATTTCCTAAACATAAGAAGCCCATTGGATGCAAATGGATATACAAACCCAAGTTCAAATCATATGGTAGTATAGATAAGTATAAGGCTAGACTTGTGGCAAAGGGGTATTCACAAACATAAGGTATTGATTATGCTGAAACATTTGCACCAGTAGCTAAATTGAATACTATCAGAATGTTAATTTCTTTAGCTACAAAGTACCATTGGAAGTTGCATTAGTTAGATGTTAAATTTTCATTTTTGAATGGTGAGTTAAAGGAAGAGGTTTACCTTACTCAACCTGAAAGGTTTGTTGAAAAGGGGCAAGAACACTTAGTGTGTAAGTTAAATAAAACATTGTATGGACTAAAATAGTCACCTAGGTCATGGTATGAAAAGATAAACTCTTTCTTTCTTCAATAGGGTTTTATGAGGAGAAAAAGTGATCCAAATCTGTATACCAAATTTGATGAACAGGGGTATATAGTATTGATTTCATCATATGTTGATGATTTAATAATTACAGAAAATGCAGAGAAGTTAATTGATGAAATCAAGGAGCAGTTATCAAAGGTATTTGAAATGAAATATCTTGGTGAGTTACATTACTGCCTAGGTCTTGAAGTTTGGAGAAATGCAGGCCAAACTTTTGTTTGTCAGAGTAAGTATATCAGAGAAATACTGAAGAGAATTAAAATGGATCAGTGTAAGCCTTCTGTTTTTCCCATGCAACAGAATGTGAAACTTTCTTGTGATGATGGTTCGAAGGAGGTGAATGTCACTGTGTATAGACATATGGTGGGTAGTCTGACTTATCTCACCACAACCAAACCTGATATTTCATATTGTTTGAGTCTGTTAAGTCAGTTCATGGTGAAACCTCGTGAAATCCATTGGAATGCAACAAAGGAAGTACTCAGGTATCTAAAAGGTACACTTGATTATGGTATTAAATATACTAATGCATCTGATGTTAAGTTGATAGGTTATTCAGATTCTGATTGGGCTGGCAATCTGTATGATAGAAAATCAACCACTGGATATGCGTTCAACATTGGATCTAGGGTTGTTTCATGGAGCAGTAAAAAACAACCTACTATATCTTTGTCTTCTACTGAAGAAAAATATAAAGCCTTGTGTACAACAACTTGTGAAGTTGTTTGGTTAAGAAGACTTCTTCAAGATGTTGGAGAAGAACGAAAGGAACCTACGATGATGAGATGTGATAATCAAAGTTCAATCAATATTGTGAAGAATCCAATTTTTCATGCAAGGACAAGGCATGTTGAAGCTTAGTATCATTTTGTTAAAGAAAATTTGTAGTCAAATGAAATAACTCTTGTGTATTGTAATACTAGTGAAAATTTTGCTGATATTTTCACTAAGCCACTTGGAAAGATTAAGTTTGAGTTGTTTAGGGAGATGTTAGGTGTAGAAGTCAATCCATTCTCCATTAAGGGGGAGACTTCGAAATAATGGAGTAAGCGCTAGTTGTAAGCACTAGTTACAAGCTTCAGTTGTGAGATTCAGTTGTAGGCATGTTAAGAGTCAACTCATAGTTGAGAGTCAGTTCAGTTCATAGTTAAGAGTCTAGTTGTCTTTGATTTTCATGCAACCAACTCGGTAGAGTCTTTTCCTATATAAGGATGTAATCCGTCTTCATTGAATAATATAGAAGTGAGCATAGCCTCACCGTGTTGTTTGTTTCGCATATTTTATCTAATAGCATGGGTGCTTTTGAAGGAGATTGTAACCTCGGAGATATTGCCAACTTGTTTATGTTTTGATAATGGAATTCAATATGCATCTAGTATTTAGATATTCAACCTTATTTAATTCAAAAAATTTAGTTCATCCATCCCTTATAACCTTATAAGACAAAGCATATATAATTTAATGGATTCAAGTGAATGTAAATAGTTCTCAAGTGAATATATAATTTAATGAATTTAAAGTAGTTTTCCAGGATGAATGAATGAATGGCGTTAGCTCATAACTGTTTGTGATTGCTTAAGCACCCATCGTTTTGAATCCAAATACTATTCCTAACTATACCTCAAGTTCTTACACATAATTACTTATTCCTAACTATACCTAAAGTTCTTACACATAATTACTTTTATATATTCTTAGAAAAATCTATTTTATTATAAAATCTATTTTTTAAATAATTTTTAAATTATAAATTATAAATTATATTTATTATTTCATTTTACTAAAATAAAATACAATCCAAATATGTACTCTTAATTTATTTCATTTCAAAATTTATAAAACATTAAAATTCTAAATTTGTAATTTTTGGGAAAGTTTATTTGCAAGATATATAAAACCATTGATAATGGAGATCTTCTTCAAAGCTTTATAAATTAAAATTTTTAATTTAAAAACACATTATGTAAAAGTGGTCTCCACTTAACATCATTTACTAGATATATAAGAATCCATGCATGTTTTTGCAAGATATATAAGAATAAGTATGTTTTTCTATGTGATCCTATCAACATGCATTCTCGAATTCCACCTTTCCTTTTATTGTGAGCTTCCACTTCATAAAGAGCCATGCTGAGTTCTCCATCTTGGATAGAAAGTGGGGTTTCCCACTCTAAACATTATCTCATTCTTTTATTAAGATGTAATAACATCATCATATTTTTTTATCACAAACAATTTTCAGCTAATGTTGTTCCCAATGCCATTCATAATGCACTCAATTTACATCCCTCTCACTCAGAGGAATCACTGTGTTTTCGTTGCCATATATAGTTGTTTTCATCTCCATTTAAGAAAGAGGAGGCTTACACACAATCACACAGGATACAGACAATCCGACAGCCTTGGGTATGAGTAGGCGTAGCACGCATGTATTTAATCTCCATTTAAGGAAGAGGAAGCGTACACACAATCCCACAGGGTGTGATTTAATAATTATCATTAATAACTAAAATTGTAAACCCTAATCATAGATATTAAATACTTTAAACTTGCTCGTTTAAACTTTAAATGCAAGCTGCATGAGATCCTTGCATGATAATGAAGACAAATATTAACATGTACACAGATAGATTTAAAAAAAATTATATGAAATGTCAAAAACTAAAACTTAACGATACTGAGCAGAAACGAAAATGTATGCAGCACAATTAAAACCCCACGGATCTTCAACTTCCAAGGAGATGACTCTCCACCTGAATGTGCGAGGAACCTGCCAAGGAGATGACTCTCCACCTAAATGTGTGAGACACAATTAAAACACCACCTCTCTTCACCTACAAAGGAGACGACTCCCACGTTACCATACGCCCGTAATTAAAACCGCATCGATATTCAACGTCCAAGGAGACGACTCTCTAAATGAATGTGTGCAGCACAATTAAAATGCCACGGCTCTTCACCTGCCAAGGAGACGGCTCTCCACGTTACCACACGCCTGTTATGAAACCTTAATAAAATGCTTCAAATCCATGAAAACTTGGTCACGACGCGTAGAATTAATCCTAATTACTGGAACATTCTCCACGTGAATGTGTGCGGCACAATTAAAACGCCACGGCTCTTCACCTGCCAAGGAGACAACTCTCCACGTTACCACACGCCCGTTATGAAACCTTAAGAAAACTATGTTATGGTTTACATTCCACTAATCACACTTGTCAAGTTATTTTAAAATGTAAAAAATTAGTTTAAGATGTAAATGTTAAAAGTTGAGCAATCTTGTATAAGTATACTTTGTGCCAATTAAATTTTTTTTTAGTAATTTCATGTAAATGTGAAAAAGTAAACAAGTTGAACACATGTATTTAAAAATCTGAGGAAGTTATCAACATTGAATCTTATTCATTAATTTGAGTGTAAGATGAAGAATATGATGGCATCTTCAATTTTTCAATTTTTGGCCATAATATTGAGATTTGTAATTAAAAGGTTGATTAAACCAGCAAATTATGATAGGAGGGATGCCTAAAGGCTAGTGAATGCCGAAAGGATGATAAGATGAAACGAATCCTTAAAAGAATATATAAGCCGGAAGGTTGATAAGATGAAACAAATCCTTAAAAGAATATATTAAATTTTATTATTGATTAACAAATAAATGGTTGCTCTTTATTTATGTGGTGTTAATATTTTAATTTATGTTAATCACTTAAGTAAATTCAAAATACAACATAGACAAAAAGTAAGAACTTAGTTGGTAGCAGAAAGTAGTGACTGCTCATTCTCCTATTCCAATGGGCATGTGCAATCTCTCGCAAAATGTGGAAAAACATATGCATCCTGTAAATAAGCGATACATTAAGGGCACACGACATTACATTCACTACACCCAGTATTAGCATGCCAACCCAACCAAACTTGGCATCTAGCATCACCACTCCAGCATCCATAGGGTTAATTGAAACCGAGAATTACTATGGTAGCATTAATCGAATGTAAATGGGCACACACTATAGTTAAAAATGGTCACTCAGGCTTTGGTAAAAATATGGAGCAGAAGGCGCAGATAAAATATATGAACCAGACACACGGTGAGGCTACGCTCACTTCTCTATTATTTAATGAAGATAGATTACATCCTTATATAGGAAAAGACTCTATCGAGTTGGTTACATGCAAACCAAAGACAACTAGACTCTTAACTAAGAACTGACTCTTAACACGCCTACAAATGACTCTCACAACTGAAGCTTATAACTGGTGCTTACAACTGGTGCTTTCTCCATTATTTCCAAGTCTCCCCCTTAATGGAGAATGGACTGATTTCTACACCTAACATCTCCCTAAACAGTTCAAACTTAATCTTTCCAAGAGGCTTAGTGAAAATATCAGCAGCATTTTCACTAGTATTACAATACACAAGAATTATTTCATTCGACTGCACCTTTTCTCGAACAAAATGATACTAAGCTTCAACATGCTTTGTCCTTGCATGAAAAATCAGATTCTTTGCAATATTGATTGAACTTTGATTATCACATCTGATCATCGTAGGTTCCTTTCGTTCTTCTCCAACATCTTGAAGAAGTCTTGTTAACCAAACAACTTCACAAGTTGTTGCACACAAGGCTTTATATTCTGCTTCGGTAGAAGACAAAGATACAGTAGGATGTTGTTTACTACTCCATGAAACAACCCTGGATCCAATGATGAATGCATATCCAGTGGTTGATATTTGATCATCCAGATTGCCAGCCCAATCAATATCTGAATAACCTGTCAACTCAACATCAGATGCATCAGTATATTTAATACCATAATCAAGTGTACCTTTTATATACCTGAGTACTTTCTTTGTTGCATTCCAATGGCTTTCATGAGGTTTCGCCATGAACTAACTTAACACACTCACAAAATATGAAATATCAAGTCTGGTTGTAGTGAGATAATTCAGACTACCCACCATCTGTCTATACACAGTGCCATTCACCTCCTTCGAACCATCATCACAAGATAGTTTCACATTCTGTTGCATGGGAACAATAGAAGACTTACACTGATCCATTTTAAATCTCTTAAGTATTTCTCTGATATACTTACTCTGACAAACAAAAGTTTGGCCTGCATTTCTCCAAACTTCAAGACCTAGACAGTAATGTAACTCACCAAGATATTTCATTTCAAATACCTTTGATAACTGCTCCTTGATTTCATCAATTAACTTCTTTGCATTTCCTGTAATTATTAAATCATCAACATATAATGAAATCAATACTATATACCCCTTTTCATCAAATTTGGTATATAGATTTGGATCACTTTTTCTCCTCATAAAACTTTGTTGAAGAAAGAAAGAGTCTATCTTCTCATACCATGACCTAGGTGCCTGTTTTAGTCCATACAATGCTTTATTTAACTTACACATTAAGTGTTCTTGCCCCTTTTCAACAAACCCTTCAAGTTGAGTAAGGTAAACCTCTTCCTTTAACTCACCATTCAAAAATACAGATTTAACATCTAACTAATGCAACTTCCAATGATACTTTGTAGCTAAAGCGATTAACATTCTAATAGTATTCAATTTAGCTACCGGTGCAAATGTTTCAGCATAATCAATACCTTCTGTTTGTGAATACCCCTTTGCAACCAGTCTAGCCTTATACTTATCTATACTACCATCTGATTTAAACTTGGGTTTGTATATCCACTTGCATCCAATGGGATTCTTATGTTTATATGATTCAGTCAATTCCCAAGTATTGTTTTTATTTATAGATTCATATTCTTCCTCCATTGCATTTCGCCATTCATCATGTTCTTTAGCTTCATCAAAATTCATGGGTTCTATGACATTTGAAATGCTACTCATTAGGGCATAGTATTTATACCTTTCAAGAAGTCAAATCTGTCTTGAAGATCTTCTCAACTGATTATCTTCCTCCCCACTTTGTGAAGATCTATCTTCACCTGTAGGTGAACTGTGACTGCTGGAATTGTCCATATCACTGAGTCCTTCCTGCTGCTGCTACTACTGTCACTGCGGGAGTGGTTGTTGTTGCTGCTGTGGGGATGGATGTTGTTGTGTGGGTAGATGTTGTTGCTATTCTTCTTTAACTCCTTCATCAAGAAGTCTCTGCCATTCCCCATGATTGTTGTCGTCATGATTTCCTTCTTCCTGCTCATGGAAAAGTACATCTCTACTTGCAAATACTTTGCGAGTAGCAGGATCAAACAGTTTGTATGCTTTAAATTCAGAACAGTACCTAATGAAAATACATTTAGTGGCTTTAGCATCCAATTTCCTCCTATTCTCCTTTGGAATATGTGCAAAAGCCTTACACCCAAATACTTTCAAATTATTAACTGTGGGTTTGGAACCATACAAGGATTCGAGAGGAATAACATTATCAAGACACCTTGTTGGACTTCTATTCTTTAAATAAACTACAGTATTTATGGCTTCAGCCCAAAATACATTTGAGAGATTCTTACCTTTCATCATACTGCGTGCACACTCTACCAGAGTTCGGTTTTTCGTTTTAGTGACTCCGTTTTGCTGTGGAGTGTGAGGTACTGTAAACTATTGTACTATTCCATTATCTTTGCAATATTTGTTGAAGTCCCCTGATTTATACTCTCCCCCTTGATCTGAACGGAGGATTTTGATGGATTTTCCTGTCTTCTTTTCCACCATGGTT
>JZKD02S2392483.1:167273-180293 GCA_000966675.3 Picea glauca | reverse complement strand
AGTTAATGATTGAAATCACAACCATTTATTTTGTGTGACTACTAAGAATATTCCAGCCATATTTAATCATGTCTATAGAAAACTTATTAAGCACTAAACCCCTATTAAATCTGCCTACTATTTTAAATACCATGGCTGATGAACGTCGAAAGGCGCAGACAGAAAATTAAATGCACAACAAAAAAATGAGTGTCTACAGCCAGCATAGCCAGTGTGCTAAATCCAAAGTTTAATCATTTAAGCATGGCAATCATATAGTGCTATAGTAATTTCTTAATATGATTAGGTAAATGTTAAAAGGTAAATAGGTTAACTTATGCATTCAAAAGTACAAGGAAGTTATGAAGAGGAAATCACATTCATTGATTTCGGAGGACGACTAAGAATATACCAGCATCTTCAATTATTAATCATCAGATTAGAATTTTAGATTAAAAGGTGATTAATTGTGCTCATTGTCAATAGGTATACCCCTTTCGGCTTAATAAATAATGTTAGTCGAATGGCTGAGTTAACTCCTGGAACGTGCTAGTCCATACTTATGTACAGGTCCGTTGTGGTCAATTGTCTGTATGCGAGGTTACCTCAGTGGATAGAAAGTAGTCCTTTTCATGATCCCTATCTATAAAAGGTAAGGTCATGCCCACTTCATTCTCCCACATCCATGTCATATCTATTACATAAGAAGACCCACTTCCGGATGTGATCAAAGAGCTAAGATTAGTTTAGGGCCAGGTGTTGGTGAACCAGAACAAAGGGCTTAATAAATAATGTTAATGGTTATGGCTTTGGCCATTAAAATGAAAAAAATGTTTTGGGACCGACATCTAGATTTGAAAAGGGGACCGAGGAGAAGATGGGTGGGATTTCATGCTACTCTTTAACGATTCTAATAAAATAAAGTGGCCCAACATATCTGCAACTAGGCTATGGTGGGTACTTTACTCAAACGATTTGACCTCCCTTAGACCTGGAATAATAGCTTTCTATTCTTTAGTGAAAATTTGGTGAACTTGTTCGAACAGGTGAGCTAATGGTGGAAGGAGTTTAAGCAGATTAACAATTAGTTATTTAATATCCAACTCTCTGAAGCACAAAGAGAATGGATGGCTCTCCATATTTAGGTAAATAATATGAATCTTTGAGCTATTAGGGAGAGCTTTGTTAGAGATAAGGCTTACAACTGTAGTAACTATGAGTTTCTAGGTTAACTATTACTGTTGTAATAGTTAGTTTCAACTATACTATTTTTAGCTAATCCGATCCACTTTCGTAAGATCTAGATTGCGAGGAGTCAGTGATCTGCATGCTATATATGTAACCTCCATTTGTCTATTAAGTAATACAAACTATTATTTGTGTGTGAATCTTGTGCAATGGCTGCTCTCTCGATTTCTAAGTTGGTATGAGAGGAAGGTTAGAATCTTGTTGGCATTGCTGGGTGGAGGAGGTCTGGCTGCTGCTGCGTGGAGGAGGTCCGACTGTGTTGCTGCTGCGTAGAGTCTGCTTCGTAGAGCTGCCAACATGAAGTACGATTACCTCACTAAGCAGCTGTCACATTTAGGGCAAATGGCCATCGAAAATATTTCAGCATTTGGTATCTCAGTGTGGATAGATATGCAGGAAGAACCACCATAAAGAGTCACTGTCCCGCTTTTCTACTTATATATGTATGTGTGGTGTGTTTAAATTTTGTTTATGTATGTTAGATATATTATATGTGTGTGAGAGAGTGTGATTTTATTTGTAATCAAATGATGAAGAACCAATCATTGAACATAGTAGCATATGTTAAAGCTAGTGGTTCTTGACGTTCTTCGGTGCCAAGAGAACACATCACTGGTTTGAGTATGTGTACAAGTTTGTTATACACTGGTGGATCTTGTTGTTCTTCGGTGCTCCAAGATCAACAGTTANNNGTTATGTTTTGTGTATGTGTGGTGAGTTTAAAGTTTTTATATAAGTGTTTATGTAAAAATAAGAACTTGTATCTTGATGCAAGCTGGTAGCCCCAGTTTCAAGTACAATGTTTTTATTGGAAGACACCTTGTGTAAAGGAATGTTGAAGACATTCAGTGTCCAAACTGTTCTTCTATATACTGAAGGATAGCCGAAAGCAAAAATCCAATAGATGAAGGCAAGTTAATAGAATGCATCAATAATTGACACCTTTTATCATGGAAGCCCCGATGAGCCGAGTTGTCAAATTGTCCATTATACAAGTGCTACAATGATGGTCAGAGGTGTTTTGACTTTAAGTGTGTCAGTGGGTAGCTCGAAGAAGAGGAAGAAGAAAGAGTGGGTAGCTCGAAGAAGAGGAAAAAGAAAGAGCGGAAGCAGTGTGATTGCAGATTGAGTTTCAGTGCTCGAAGAAGAGGAAGAAGAAAGAGCGGAAGTAGTGTGATTGCAGATTGAGTTTCAGTGCAAGACCAGATCAAACAAATGAAAGTTCTAGTGTTGTAATCTTTTGTGTTGTATTGTGATATTTGTAATGTAAGCATTAAGGGAGGGTGTTAGAGATAATACTTACAAGTGTAGTAACTATGAGTTTTTAGGTTAACTATGACTGTTGTAAATGTGAGTTTCAACTATGACGTAACTGTGAGTTTCTAAGTTTACTATTTTTAGCTAATCAAATCCACTTTTGTAAGATCTAGATTGCTAGGAGTCAGTGATCTGCATGCTATATATATAACCTCCATTTGTCTATTAAGTAATACAAACTATTCTTTGTGTGTGAATCTTGTGCAATGGCAGCTCTCTCGATTACTAAGTAGCTTGACAAGCACAAGCTCCACGCTCACACATCGCAGATTGATTTCCTGCATCCAAGCATCACAACCCAGTCCTCCTCTACGCCGGAATCAGCTAGTCCAGTGGAGCCTTACACTGAGTGCGAGTAAGGTAAGTCACTTTATTATGAATTAGAGATAGGAGGTGGGAACCATTGCTGATTCCTCTTCTTCAACCTATTCTATTTCATAGAGGACCCGTTCCGCAAGCGCGCGCAAGTATAACTCTTCTTCACTTATCAATGAAATAAAACATTTGATCTCACAGTTCAATTTCGGTACTGGACTCTTTTGGTCCAGAGGTGCTTTTTCTAGATTAATGTGATATTTTGCAAGAAAGATAACTGTAAGTTGTAAATGCTTCATGGTTGCTGATCAATATATGTAATATTGTGCGGTTGCAGTCTCTACTATGTGACCCAAATCCAGACTTTGCTGCTAATAGAGAGGCCGTTCACTTCTACCGTCAAGACAATAGAGAATATGAAAGGAGGGTCTCTGAAGTTGTTAATTAGAGTTTGCTAGAGGTATAGCAAAAAAATTAACTGATCTAAATGAGCTTGAAATGAGAGATAATTATTACCAGTCCTCAGAGTCAATTAGTCCAATCCAGGTCAGCCCCACCTTACAGTGAGCATGCTTAAGGTAAGCCACGTTTTTTTTTAATCAAAGGTAGAAGGTGGAAAAATCTTCTTCTTGAACTTCTGCTATTTCTTCCTCTTACTTGTGCTATTTCTTCTTCTTTAAGTTCCTCCATTTCTTCCCCAATTTAGCTATTGATGCTTATGGGTTTTGATCCAGAAGATCAAAATCTGTACTTTCTCCTCAACCAAGTGAGAGGATTACTCCAAAATCTGTACTTTCTCCTCAACCAAGTGAGAGGATTACTCCATCCATTCCTTAAAGGCAACTTGAATAAGTTGGATTCACTAAGTTGTCCATCCATTCCTTAAAGGCAGCTTGAATAAGTTGGATTCACTAGCACGCAGATTTTTAGATGGAGTGAGTGGTGGTCGCAGGTAAATAAGGATGACAGAAATGTGCATGCAGGTTGCCACCTAAAAGGACTATGAGGCATCGACTGCAGTAACTTGTGGTGGACTCTTGAGTGTCAATGGTACAGAATCTAAAACCTGGTGTCTGTACTGTCAGCTGCTTAGTGTCGATAGTGTCAGCTGCTCAGCTGCTAAGTGTCTACACTGTCAGCTGCTCTTAATATTTAAAGGCGGATGAAACGATGTTAGGGTGCTCTTAAAATTTAAAGGGGGATGAAACAATGTTAGGGTGCAAGAAGCTCTATATATACGCAATGGCAGTAGGGTTCTACCGCATTAATTTTAGATTGTTATCTTCAGTTATCTCGGTAGGCCAAAAGCTATCATACCATATAATCCAACAGAAATGGCTCTTGTTTTTGTCGTACCGTTGGTTTCCAAATTGTCCTTGGGGACATCGGTGTTCAGTTCTACTCATGAGGTGAAGTCTATTCATAGAACAATCCCAAATCTTGGAATCTGCAGGCAACGGAAATACTCCAGACCTTCCATGAGCATGAGTTTGACCACCTCCGTATCTAATAATAACGATGCTGTACAAAGACGCATAGGTGATTATCATTCCAACCTTTGGGACGATAATTTCATAGACTCTCTCTCAACGTCTTATGAGGTGGTTAACTAACTTTATCTGAATTTATTCTTCTGCATATTCCTTTTTCCCTTCAGAATTATTAATAGATTATTTTCTCCTCCAATTTACTGTATTTAATGTAATATGGGTCAGGCACCTTCTTATCGTGAACATGCTGATAGACTTATTGGGGAAGTAAAAGATATGTTCAATTCAATGTCAGTGGAGGATGGAGAATTAATAAGTCCTCTCAATGATCTCCTTCAAAGCCTTGGATAGTCGATAGCGTTGAACGGTTGGGGATCGATAGGCATTTAAAAAATGAGATAAAATCAGCGCTGGATTATGTTTACAGGTCCGTCCCCCATAGCCTTATTATCGTTACTTATTTATGCTTTATATATTGAATACACACGATTATACCAAGATAATTATTTGCCCAGCAGTTATTGGAACGAAAAAGGCATTGGACGCGGAAGAGAAAGTGCTATGACTGATCTCAACTCGACTGCCTTGGGTTTTCGAACTCTCCGACTACACGGATATACAGTGTCTTCAGGTATATATCCAAGTTTTATTAATTAATTACTCTTTGAAATTTTTCATTACAACGGACAACTGCCATTTACCTGGAGACATTGACTGATAATACACTGTACATTAATGTCAGACGTGTTCGAACACTTCAAAAACCCGAAGGGGAAGTTTAGCTGCTCTGCCATTCCAACAGAGGGAGAGATGACCGACGTTCATTGCCTTTCCCGGCGAAATAGTTATGGAAGAGGCTGAAATCTTTTCTACAATGTATTTAAAAGAAGCCCTACAAAAGATTCCGGTCTCCAAGCTTTCAGAAGAGGTGGGGCAGTGATATTAATATCACATCAGCTAATTAAGTTAATTAACATAGTATGCCGTTATTTGTTTCAATCTGTGTTTTATAGTTTCAATTTTCTGGATGACAGATAGAGTTCGTTTTGGAATATGGTTGGCACACAAATCTGCCATGACTGGAAGCAAGATTTTACATCGACGTATTTGGACAAGATACTATACACGAGAAGGCTCATTATTTCTTCGTGTAACATCCAATTTTGTTTCCATATCTTGAAGATTACAATATTTTTCTTCATGTTTAGTTCAATGCACAAATACTACTCGGATTGATGCATATATGTTAAGAGAAAATTCAAAACCTTATTACAAGGTCCGGGTTGAAGATATCTATATCTATATATATATATATATATAAAACCACAGATGGGCCATGTGACGTTGTTTGTTTTTCTACCATGTATCAAAGAAATTTGCCTTTTAATAAGTTAGTTTCCATGTAAAACTTTCAATTGATTCCTGCAGCAATTTTTGGTTTAGGACCCCATATATGAACCAGGAGAAGCTGGTAGAACTTGCAAAAGTGGAATTACTTGGAAATAATGGAGAAAGTGTTAGTTGAAAGACCCAGTTGTAAGCGCCAGTTATAAGCTTCAGTGGTGAGAGTGAGTTGTAGGCGTGTTAAAAATCAGTTCTTAGTTAAGAGTCTAGTTGTCTTTGGTTTGCATGTAACCGACTCGGTAGAGTTTTTTCCTATATAAAGATGTAATCCATCTTCATTGAATAATAGAGAAGTGAGCAAGCCTCACCGTGTGTTTGGTTCATATATTTTATCTTGGTATGTGTTTGGTTCATAAAAAAGTTTTAAGAAATTTATATTATTTTATATATAAAGTGGAGTTATGAAAGGATGAAGCTGCATCATAAATAGTGAGGTGGCTATTTAAAAGTGGATGTAGAGTGACGGACTCCTCGGCACAAGAGAACACTCAACAAAAAGTTGGATATCCTTGGTGATTTTTTTGCATAGACTAAATTGCAACGATGGAAAATCCGCTGGCAGAGACCTACCTCAATGACGCCAACAAGTTAGATGGATCAAACTTCATTAACTCGAAATTCAAGATGCAGACGCTCATGGAGGGCTATGGTGTTTGGAACATTGCGAAGGGAACTGAACTGAAACCTAATGCAGCCGTAGGTGCGACAACAACACAAATCCAAGACTGGGAGAAGCACGAAAACAAGGAAAAGGTATTGTTGCGCATGTCAGTTAAAGATAGCATAATTCCACATATTAGAGACGCTACAACTTCTGCTGCAACATGGACATCTCTTAAAGCATTGTATGAAACTAGTAACACAAATCGCATTTTGTTCCTGAAAACTAAATTGCTAGGCATTAAGATGGATGGAAATGAATGTGTTAGTTCATTTTTGGGTCGCATTAAAGAGGTGAAAGACAAGCTAGTAAATATAGGGGAAACTGTTTCCAATACTGATCTAGTGACTATTACCTTAAATGGTATGCTAGAAGACTATCATATGTTCATAACAGGTCTTGGAGCAAGGGAGAAACCTCCTACGTTTGAAGAACTGACAGGTATTTTGTTGCAAGAGGAAGAGAGGCACGAGAATCTGAAGCTTCCGAGTAAAGATTTGGCACTATGGTCAAATAATAGATCTGCGAGAGGGAGATCAGGAGTAAGAGGTAGAGGAGGCAGTTCATGGCAGAGAGGCAAATCATGGTAGAGAGGCAATTCATCGCAGAAAAGACAATCTCCAAATCAAGGTAAGCACTCTGATAGGAATGAGTCAAAGAGTTGTTTTTATTGTGGTCGACCTGGACATATGGTTAAAGATTGTCATAAGAAGAAAAGTGATGAGGCTAGGAATAAACCTAGAACACATTCAGGTCATTATGCAGAAAAATCTTCAAATTAAGATCACAAATTATTTATTGCTAGTAATGATATTGATCAACCCCCGAATTTTGACTCACGAGATCTTAGGTTGTTTGTGTCTAACGCTGCTTTATCTGCTGAAATGGATGATTCTGATGCCTGGTTTGTGGATTCTGGAGACTCAATACATATGACTTGTAATAAAAATTGGTATGTTAATTTTAAAGAAACACAGAATAGTGCCAGCATATATCTTGGAGATGATCGTGCTCATCAGATCAAGGGATATGGAGACATTCCTGTGACATTGTCGAATGGTACTGTTCGTCGCATTTGCAATGTGGTGTATGTGCCAGGAATAAAGAAAAATTTGATCTTTGTGTCCACCATTACAAGTCAGAACATGAAGGTTGAATTCTTCAAGAATTATTGCATAGTGAAGGATCTATTGGACCCCTTTCGAACTGTTGCAAAGGGTGTCAGAGTAGGAGGTCTATACAAACTTGATGTTACTAGCAACGCACATCATGCACTGACTTCTACCACTATACCAACAGAGATTCTTTGGCATCAAAGGTATGGACACATCAATCATCCTGATTTATTGTTATTACAGAGAAAGAATATCGTTGAAGGGCTTCCCATGTTAAAGAATGAGAAGGTTGTTTATGATGGATGTGCATTAAGAAAGATGCACAGTGATGAATTCCCCTCTAATCCTGATAAGAAAAAGAGAGATGTGTTCGATCTTGTGCATACTGATGTTTGTGGGCCTATGTAGACTAGGTCTTTAGGAGGTGCATTTTACTTTCTGTTATTTATTGATGATTTCACAAGATACACATGGGTTTACTTCCTTAGACTAAAAAGTAATGTTTTAGAGTACTTTAAGGAATTCAGAACCATGGTGGAAAAGACGATAGGAAAATCCATCAAAATCCTCTGTTCAGATCAAGGGTGAGAGTATAAAATAGCGGACTTCAACAAATATTGCAAAGATAATGGAATAGTACAGCAGTTTACAGTACTCACACTCCACAACAAAACGGAGTCGCTGAAAGGAAAAACAAAACTCTAGTAGAGTGTGCACGCAGTATGATGAAAGGTAAGAATCTCTCAAATGCATTTTGGGCTGAAGCCATAAATACTATAGTTTATTTAAAGAATAGAAGTCCAACAAGGTGTCTTGATAATGTTACTCCTTTCGAAGCCTTGTATGGTTCCAAACCCGCAGTTAATAATTTGAAAGTATTTGGGTGTAAGGATTTTGCACATATTCCAAAGGAGAATAGGAGGAAATTGGATGCTAAAGCCACTAAATGTATTTTCATTAGGTATTGTTCTGAATTTAAAGCATACAAATTGTTTGATCCTGCTACTCACAATGCAAGTACAGATGTACTTTTCCATGAGAAGGAAGCAGAAGATCATGATGACAACAGTCATGAGGAATGGCAGACACTTTTTGATGAAGGATCTAAAGAAGAGGAGTAGCAGCAGCCCACACAGTAGCAGCCATCCCCGTAGTGACAACAAAAACCATCCCTGCAGCGACAACAGTAGCAGCAGCAAGAAAAACTCAGTGATATGGACAATTCCAGCAGTCACAGTTCACCTACAGGTGAAGACAGATCTTCACAAAGTGGGGAGGAAGATAATCAGTTGAGAAGATCTTCTAGAAAGATTCGGCTTCCTGAGAGGTATAAAGACTATGCCCTAATGAGTACCATTTCAAATGTCATAGAACCCATGAATTTTGATGAAGCCAATGAACATGATGAATGGAAAAATGCAATGGAGGAAGAATATGAATCTATAATGAAAAACAATACTTGGAAATTGACTGAATTGCCTAAACATAAGAAACCCATTGGATGCAAATGGATATACAAACCTTAGTTTAAATCAGATGGTAGTATAGATAAGTATAAGGCTAGACTGGTTGCAAAGGGGTATTCACAAACATAAGGTATTGATTATGATTAAACATTTGGACCAGTAGCTAAATTGAATACTATCAAAATGTTGATTGCTTTAGCTACACAGTATCATTGGAAGTTGCATCAGTTAGATGTTAAATCTTCATTTTTGAATGGTGAGTTAAAGGAAGATCTTTACCTTACTCAACCTGAAGGGTTTGTTGAAAAGGGGTAAGAACACTTAGTGTGTAAGTTAAAGAAAGCATTGTATGGACTAAAATAGGCACCTAGGTCATGGTATGAGAAGATAGAATCCTTCTTTCTTCAATAGGGTTTTATGAGGAGAAAAAGTGATCCAAATCTGTATACCAAATTTGATGAACATGGGTATATAGTATTGATTTCATTGTATGTTGATGATTTAATAATTACAGGAAATGCAAAGAAGTTAATTGATGAAATCAAGGAGCAATTATCAAAAATATTTGAAATGAAAGATCTTGGTGAGTTACATTACTGCCTAGGTCTTGAAGTTTGGAGAAATGCAGGCCAAACTTTTGTTTGTCAGAGTAAGTATATGAGAGAAATACTTAAGAGATTTAAAATGGATCAGTGTAACTCTTCTATTGTTCCCCTGCAACAGAATGTGAAACTGTCTTGTGATGATGGTTCAAAGGAGGTGAATGGCATTGTGTATAGACAGATGGTGGGTAGTCTGAATTATCTCACCACAACCAGACCTGATATTTCATATTCTGTGAGTGTTTTAAGTCAGTTCATGGAGAAACCTCATGAAAGCCATTGGAATGCAACAAAGGCAGTACTTTGGTATCTAAAAGGTACACTTGATTATGGTATTAAGTATATTGATGCATCTGATGTTGAGTTGACAGGTTATTCAGATTCTGATTGGGCTCACAATCTGGATGATCGAAGATCAACCACTGGATATGTGTTCAGCATTGGATCTGGGGTTGTTTCATGGAGTAGTAAAAAGCATCCTACTGTATCTTTGTCTTCTACCGAAGCAGAATATAAGGCCTTGTGTGCAGCAACTTGTGAAGCTGTTTGGTTAAGAAGACTTCTTCAAGATGTTGGAGAAGAATGAAAGGAACCTATGATGATCAGATGTAATAATCAAAGTTCAATCAATATTGTGAAGAATTTGATTTTTCATGCAAGGACAAATCATGTTGAAGCTCAGTATCATTTTGTTTGAGAAAAGTTGCAGTCAAATGAAATAACTCTTATGTATTGTAATACTAGTGAAAATGTTGTTGATGTTTTCATTAAGCCTCTTGGAAAGATTAAGTTTGAATTGTTTAGGGAAATGTTAGGTGTAGAATTCAGTCCATTCTCCATTAAGGGGGAGACTTGGAAATAATGGAGAAAGCACCAGTTGAAAGCGCCAGTTGTAAGCGCCAGTTATAAGTTTCAGTTGTGAGAGTCAGTTGTAGGCGTGTTAAGAGTCAGTTCTTAGTTAAGAGTCTAGTTGTCTTTAGTTTGCATGTAACCAACTTGGTAGAGTCTTTTCCTAGATAAATATGTAATTCGTCTTCATTGAATAATAGAGAAGTGAGCATAGTCTCACCGTGTGTTTGGTTCATATATTTTATCTGAATTCAATATCTTTCATTATGTAACGACCCTAAATTGATAAATGGATAAACATTATTAAGTAAGATTTAATTGAAGGATAATTGCAATTAACAAACTATTAAATTAACTGTTGATCACATTTAATGACCTGTGAAATAAAATTAAAAGATCAATGAGAAATGATATAAAATGGTGGCATATGCAGAGAGGGATAGCCATGGATCCTGAGAAGATAAAACATTAACTCATGACAAAGGACGGAGGACGGAGGGTGGTTGAAGGAGTAAGTGTGTGAGTCGGCAGGGAGGAATAAGGGACGGGAAGAGGGGGATGGGCGCACCATTTGACGGGAGGGGACGGAATGGATGTTGTGGACGGTTGTGTTTTGCCGTGAGCAAAGATTCTGCGTTTTGCTGTGAGCAGCGATTTTCTGTGCACTTTGGTATTGGTTGTGAGACTGAGATACTTTGTGGACTGTTGGCTTGGTGTGAGCAAGGAACAGAGTGTTCTGGACTGTGACTTTTGATCCGGGAAGGCACTAAGTTGCTGGAGGTTTTGGGCACGGAGGGCCAGGATATCCGTAGATATCCTGGAGCTAGGTAGTTTTTCCTAGTTGGTAGGGAGGACAATAGTTTTGGGTAGTTATTTTCCTGTTTGTGGCAGGGTTGATCTATGCAGTAGGGAGTAGGAAGGTAGCAGCAAAGCAAAGAGGAAACATAAATTAGCATCAGAACCAGGTACTTTGTTAAGTTATGTATTTATTTCTTTCTGTCATGATTTCAGTGTTTATTGAGAATTCTAAGTTGTTGAAGTTGTTGTCATGAAAATCAATATTATGCTAGGAAGTTGTTCTTTCAGTTTACTTAATAAAATGTTTATGAAACTTAATGATGTCTAGAATTATATGGGAATTACATATGGTATCAGAGCGTCTTAGTTCGAAATCTGGAGCCTAAGGGCCGAAACTCGGAGTGTTAACTGCAACCACGCTTAACCTGTAAGAAACACACGTTCAGTTTGACCAAATAGGATTGATACAGTGTGGTATCCAAGCAAATGATCTCATGTATATCACAAGCAACCGTTTTAGACAATACCCTTTAACTGTATCATGTATGATTACTACAGTTTTAGTCTGAATATTTGAAGGAACGCCCTTTAAAATAGTGGCAGCAACCAGAAAGTTTGAAGGATCATTTCCTATAGAAATGGCTACCTTAAAGCAGCCGGATAAAGCTAATAGGCACGAAAAGGAGAAGTCATAACTTAATTTTCCTTGAGCAATGCTTGTCAATGAAGTTCGGGTAGAATAGACACCTGAAACTGATAGAAATGTCATGGGAAGCTTCTGTCGAAGGATTGAAATTGGTAAGATCAAATAACTACACAAATTATACTAAATAAAATGCAAAAGACATTTGTGAGACCTTAAAAGGGCCTACTTTATCTCGAATTTACCTAAATGGGGAACTGCCGATGCGCAAGCTGAAAAAGGAAATTTAGTAGACTTAGATTATGCAGGAACAGTGAAACTAGTTGCCTGTATTAGCCTCGGTGAAATTTAGTAGACTTATATTATGCAGGAACAGTGAAACTAGTTGACTCGGTGAATTTTAAATAATGTAAAAATCTCAGGAACTATAGACCCATATAAAATTTCAAATGTGCCAAAGAGAGAAATTTTTACATTACGTAATGTTTCATGCAAATTAATCATTATCTCAAAGAAGAGCTGTCTGTTACATGGGAGAACGGATCTGCGCCGTCAGATCTCGGACGAAATCTCGTCAGCCATTAGATCTAGACAAGTTGCATGGGGTTTAAGCCCTAGCATGCATAGAAGGAGTCATTGGGAAATCTGAGTCATCGGGGTTTTGTGAAGTTAGAAAATCGAGACCTTGTGGTTCTCGAAATCCCGAGAACGGATCCTAGCCGTTGATCTCGGCAGGACACGTGTCAGCGTTCTGGGAGGCGTCGGGATTTTACCATCGGAGATTTTAGAAGTGTAGAATTGTTGCCTAAGGAAATCACGATTCACGATTTTCCGATCGGATCTGGACCATCCATCAGCGAGGATGCGTGGCATGAGATCCTAGTGAGACGGAGCATTGGGGTTTTCGTGGACATGGAATGCTCACAACAGTAAATCGTGATCCATGATTTCTCGACAGGATCAACAACGTCCATCAGCGAGGACGCGTGGCGAGAGATCCCAGAAAGTCGGAGTTCGGCATATAGGAGTTTCCAGAGTCGTGGAACTCTTACATAATTAAATCGCGATACACGATTTCTCGACGAGATCTGAGCCGTCCATCTGAAGGACAGGTGGCAACCATCAAGAATCAT
>JZKD02S2392483.1:138617-160348 GCA_000966675.3 Picea glauca | reverse complement strand
TAGGTTAGGAAGGAAGGATGAGTAGAATAGTTGAGACATATGGAGATCTGTTTTGTGATGGAATTTGATGAAGGGAGAAATGTGTATATATGAATATTCATTAACTAAACTACAGATGTGTAAAATAAAATTGTTAAACCGAATAATTGTGATTAAAGAATTTTTTAAACAATTGATTAATTGTTGTCTTTTATAAAAGACTAGTCTTGCTAACTAAATTGACTGCATGCATAAATTACTAAAGGATGACAGTTTGATTATTAGTACATGCACGAGGCTTGCATGTACTAGCTACACATGCATTTCTTGTACATATACACTAGTATGTATGAGCTTTCTTAAATTATTTACTGTTAATGCAGTTACTTGTTGTGAATGTATGAACCATGCTCTTTTCCTTTGTACCATCAGATACCTTAAACTTTGGGACGAAGTTTCTTGAAGGGTGGGAGTATGTAATGACCCTAAATTGATAAATGGATAAAGATTATTAAGTAAGATTTAATTGAAGGATAACTACAGTTAACAAACTAATAAATTAACTGTTGACCACATTTAATGACCTGTGAAATAAAATTAAAAGATCAATGAGAAATGATATAAAATGGTGGCATATGCAGAGAGGGATAGCCATGGATCCTGAGAAGATAAAACATTAACTCATGACAAAGGACGAAGGATGGAGGGTGGTTGAAGGAGTAAGTGCGTGAGTTGACAGGGAGAAACAAGGGACGGGAAGAGGGGGATGTGCGCACCATTCGACAGGAGGGGACGGAATGGATGTTGTCGACGGTTGTGTTTTTCCGTGAGCAGAGATTTTGTGTTTTGCTGTGAGCAGCGATTTTCTGTGCACTGTGGTATTGGTTGTGAGCCTGAGATATTTTGTGGACTATTGGCTTGCTGTGACCAAGGAACAGAGTGTTCTGGACTATGACTTTTGATCCGGGAAGGCACTGAGTTGCTGGAGGTTTTGGGCACGGAGGGCCAGGATATCCGTAGATATCCTGGAGCTAGGTAGTTTTTCCTAGTTGGTAGGGAGGACAGTAGTTTTGGGCAGTTATTTTCCTGTTTGTGGCAGGGTTGATATGTGTAGCAGGGAGTAGGAAGGCAGAAGCAAAGCAAAGAGGCAACATAAATTAGAATCAGAACCAGGTACTTTGTTAAGTTATGTATTTATTTCTTTCTGTCATGATTTCAGTGTTTATTGAGAATTCTAAGTTGCTGAAGTTGCTGTCATAAAAATCAATATTATGCTAGGAAGTTGTTCTTTCAGTTTACTTAATAAAATGTTTATGAAACTTAATGATGTTTAGAATTATATGGGCATTACAATTTCTTTACAAAGAAAAGAGTTACAATGTCTCTCGAGGTGATGAACTGTCATTGGATATTGTTTGCTAATTATGGATTCGAGTGGTGAAATTTCAAGAAAGTAAATACATGAAGTTTGTGTGTGTAGATGGTGGAAAGATTATGGGTTTCCTCAACTGGAATTCACACAACATTGTCACATTGAATACTACACATTTTTATCTTGCATTGCAACTGATCCTCGACATTCGGCTTTCCGACTAGGCTTTGCAAAAATGTCTCATTTTGCCAGGGTTCTAGATGATATCTACGACACCTACAGAGCAATGGAGGAACTCAAACTCTTCAAAGAATCATTTCACAGGTGATAAGTACATTCAGACCTATTTTACAATTTAGGAGTATGATTTTTTAGTTTTATTTTTTTATTTTTATGTAACGGTCTTGAAATAGTTGTGAAGGGGATGGAGGTTACCATTTTTTCATATTAAAATATAAAATATTCTTTTAAATGTGTATAATGATCAGATGGGATCCATCTTCGATARAGTGTCTTCCAGAATATATGAAAGGAGTGTACATGGTGGTTTACAACACCATAAACGAAATGGCTCAAGAGGCAGAGAAGGTTCAAGGCCGAGATACATTCAACTATGTTTGATGGGCTGTATGGAACATATTAAAGGATACATTTCCAATTTTTTCTTTGTGAGAACATTGAGTTAGCCAGGTCTTTCACTGAGTGATGATTAGTTAATTTGTTTTGCTTGTGCCTATCCAATGGGAATTTTATTTCGATTCATATATGGAAGAAGTGAAGTAAATTTCCAGTGGTTATCTACCAATGTTCGCGGAGTACGTGGCTAATGGGAAAACTAGTTTCGGTTCTTGCATAGCCACATTGCAAACCATCCTCACGTTGGGTGATCCCCTTCCTCATCACATCCTGGAAGAAATTGATTTTCCATCGAAGTTCAATTACTTGGTATGTGCCATCCTTCGACTAAAAGGTGACACACGCTGCTACAAGGTACTCCTGATAATCTTTTATATCAAATGGAATATTGATTCTAACTTAGAATTGGAAAACAAATGATATTGACATTGGCATGGAGATTGCAGGCGGACAGGGCGCGTGGAGAAGAAGCTTCCTCCGTGTTTTGTTATATGAAAGACAATCCTGGATTAACAGAGGAAGATTTTGTTGATCATATCAATGCGATGGTCAATAACTTAATCAAAGAACTAAATTGGGAGTTACTCAGACCCGACAACAATGTTCCCATCTCTTGCAAGCAAGCTGCTTTTGGCATTTCCAGAGTTTTCCTTTATGGTTACAAATACAGAGATGGCTATGGTGTTTCCACCATTGAAACAAAGAATTTGGTGACGAAAATTGTCCATGAACCCATGCCTTTGTAACCACACCTCAAATCTACAATAAATTCCTACTTAATTTAACTTTCAAATTTTCGTTCACATCAGTTTCAATGAAAATAACTTGTGACTCTCTTGACATGGCCATCGCCCTCTTTTCATGTTGATGCTACTGATGGGAATGTTGCACGAATAGTTTTTCAGGTGGGATTCACGTCAACAAATGGATCAATTGTCAGATATCCTTTTTAGTCAACTTTGGAGAGCGAGAGGAAATATATGTAGCAAGCAAATTAAGCATGTAAAATTACGCCCAATATTAGTATCTTGGCTTCAATTATGTAATTTTCCGTAAGTTGTAATTAAGGTGTAAATGCTTATTATATATTTTTTTTCTTTGAAAATTTGCTATATTTGGTCGTTCAATATTATAATGTATATTATTAAGAATGAAGATAATTATTCAAAAAAAATTATAACTCTAAGCACACTATAGTATATGAACATTTTGTTGAGATTTGGGTACCTTAGAAAGTGGTCTCCTTGTGTTTGTGTTTGTGAGATTCTAAACACCTGATGGAAGTACTTTATACCTTGTACCATGTACTTTCTGTTTAATTTCACTTTGACTTAAGAGATTTAAGTCAAATTTTATTTTAGCCTAAAGTCACAATTAATTCACTTTGTGAGTGAATTAAGGGACATAAAGTGAAACTATGGTAACTTAAGTAAAGTGGGTTCTAAGTTGAGATTTACTTGATATGATCTCAACCATTGATTAGGGATGAGATGAGATGATCTCATCCACACAACTTTTAGGTTTCATTATCCTTCCTTAAGGAGAGTGCAAGGGGCAAAGGAGGTTTCATTCACTTGTATGCTCACTTGAGGAGAAGTAGGGGGAGCAAGAGGATGATAATGGTTTCATATGTTGATGCTAGCTTGGGCACTCACTTCCATGGAGATAGCCAATAGACTTAGGGTTTTAGTTATTTAGTGGGGAGGTTTCAGCTCCGAGGAAGGGGCACTTGAGGAGGAGGGCGCATCTATTGGTTGTGGAGAATTGTTATGTTCCTAGAGGTCCTTGCTTTCAGCCATGTTTATACCCCATAAAGACTTTACACCCCAAAAGTATGTATACTCTTCCACGTGGGGTAGTGCAGAGGGGGCGTACCCCCTCTACGGGGTCCGGGGGGTTCGGGAGAGAAGCCCTTGATGGAAAAAATGCCTTGTAAATGTATATTGTAATTTCATTATAAATATGGACCGTTCATTATAAGGTCCCAGATCTAACGATAGAAATTATGTTAGGGTTTTTTTCCCTAGAAGGCAACCCTTTGTTATGAGGGAAATGTATTGTGGATATGGATTATGGCGACTATAGTATTCTGAGAGAGGAGACTGTGAGAGAAAGAAGAGGAAGTTACAACGGGTTTTTTTGTAGGTTGTATCCTTTCATTTGCTGGATAATAATAAAGGAAGGACCTGGAAATTTCTCTGGTGGACATAGCCCACACTAGGTGAACCACGTAAATCTATGTCTCTCTTGTATTGTGTATCTTTTGTGTTTTGTTTCGGCTTTTGTTTTATTTTATTGCTCTGCGGTCATGTTTTTCTAACAACTGGTATCAGAGTGAAAGGTAACTCGCAGGAAAAGAGGGTTCCTAGTTCGAGTGGGAGCAATGTCGGAAGATGGAAAGTTTAGGGTCAAGAAATTTAACGACCAAGACTACGAGATATGGAATATGCAAATGGAAGATTATTTATATCAAAAGGATCTATTCCTACGATTGGGCAGAGTATAAAATAAGATAACGTCCATGAAAGATGAAGAATGAGAGATTCTTGATAGAAAGGCTCTAGGAACGATACGACTCATCTTGGCAGCGTCGATGGATTTCAATATTTCAAAAGAAAAGACAATGAAGGATCTGATGGACACATTGGCTAAACTGTATGAAAAACCCTTGACATCTAATAAGGTATTTCTAATGAAGAGATTATTTAATATGAAGATGTCAGAAGGTAGGTCTATTGTAGATCATTTAAATGAATTTAATATGGTTACTAATCAACTAAGTTTTGTAAAAGTGGACTTTGATAATGAGGTTAGGGATCTTCTAATCTTGTGCTCATTGTTATAAATCTTGAATGGCTTGGTCATGGCTGTAAGTAACTCCGTCTCTGGTTCAAATACTTTAAAATTTGATGATGTTTTTGGTGTTATCCTTAGTGAGGAAATGCGACGGAAAAGCACAGGTGAGACATCAAGTAATGTGTTGAACATGGAGAACAGGGGAAAACAAAAGGATAGAGGAAAGGGCTCAGGGAACCATGGGAATTCTAGGAAGGGCATATCCAAATCCATACTTGGAAAGATAGAGTGTTGGAATTGTGGGAAGAAAG
This sequence comes from Picea glauca, assembly GCA_000966675.3. Taxonomy (NCBI): domain Eukaryota; kingdom Viridiplantae; phylum Streptophyta; class Pinopsida; order Pinales; family Pinaceae; genus Picea; species Picea glauca. Next base: position 155,254 of record JZKD02S2392483.1, on the reverse strand, counting down.
GATATCTAAAGAAATATTGCAAAGATCTAAAGAAACAAAGAGATGGACAACAGGAGAGAAATCAGGAAGCAAATGTAACAGGTGATGTGTTACAAGATGCTTTGATTCTTTTTGTAGATAATATTTTTGAGTCTTGGGTAGTAGATTCGAGGGCTTTATTTCATGCCACACCCCATAGGAAACATTTTCTAGATTATGTTCAAGGTGATTTTGGACAGGTTCATTTGGGTGATGATGCACCATGAAAAATTGTTGGAATGGGAAAGGTAAAAATAAAGAAATGCAATGGAAACCAATGGTTGTTGAAAGAGGTAAGACATGTTCCAGATTTAAGGAAAAATCTAATTTCAATAGGGTAGTTGGCAAGTGAAGGTTTTGTATCCATATTTACAAATAAGACGTGGAAGGTCATCAAATGATCATTGGTGATAGCAAAAGGAGAGAAGGTAGGTACATTGTATTCATGTACTGGTAATATTGAATCTTCTATCTCTTTAGCTTCTATAGGAGTGGATATAACACTGCGGCATCATAGGATGGGACACATGAGTGAGAAGGGTATAAAGATACTTCACAAAATAAATTTGCTGCCAGATCTTAAACAAATTGAGTTGGACTTCTGTGAGCATTGTGTTAATGGAAAACAAAAGAGAGTCAGATTTCTCAGAGTTAGAAAAGAAAATAAGAATGAAAGGTTAGAGCTTGTGCATACATATGTATGTGGACCAACTTAGGTATCATCTCTTGGTGGTTCTCATTATTATGTTACTTTTATTGATGATGCAACTAGAAAAACTTGGGTTTATTGCATTTGACAAAAATATGATGTTTTTGATACTTTTCAGAAATGGAAAGCTTTAGTTGAGAATGAGACAAAAAAAAGTTTGAAGTGTCTCAGATCAGATAATGGAGGTGAATATTGCATCGAGGAGTTTGATTATTATTGTTCATACCATGGGATTCATAGAGAGAATACAGTTCCAAGAACACCACAAGAAAATGGTGTGTCAGAAAGGATGAATAGGACAATCATGGACCGTGCAAGGAGTATGAGATTGCATGTTGGTTTGCCCTTAAAGTTCTAGGAAGATGTTGTAGATACTATTGTTTACCTAATAAACAGAGGACCTTCAATCTCTTTGGATGGTATAATTCCAGAGGAGGAATGGCCAGGAAAAAAGGTAAACTCTTCTTTTTTGAAAACTTTCAGTTGTGAAGCATTTTTCCATATTGATAAAGAAAATAGAACAAAGCTTGAGTCTAAATCCAATAAGTGTACCTTTATTGGATACAATGTTAATGATTTTGGTTATCGATTATGGGATTATGAAAATAACAAAATCATTAGGAGTAGAGATGTCATATTCAATGACAAGGTCATGTACAAAGATTAGTTGCAGGGAAAGAAACAGGAAGAAGAAAAACAAGAATACACAGTGCTTGATGATATCACTGAAAAATAAATTCCAAAGTAACTTGAAAATCAAAATGTACAACAATAGGAGAAACAGGTACCTCAAACACCTGCAAGTGTTGTTAGAATATCTACCAGGTTAAGTATACCCCCTGAACGATACTCTCCTTCATTGTATTATTTATTGTTGACTGATTGTGGTGAACCAAAATGTTATGAAGAGGCAATGCAGGTAGACACCAAAAAGAAGTGGGAGAAAAGCATGAAAGAGGAAATGGATTCCCTGGAAAATAACCAAACTTGGGACTTGGTTCAGTTACCTGTGGGAAAAAGAGCATTGCAGAATAAATGGGCTTACAAGTTGAAGGAATAAGATAGAAGAGAAAAGAAGTATAAAGCTAGACTTGTTGTAGAGGGGTTTGCACAAAATAAAGGTATAGATTTTGATGAAATACTTTCTCGTGTTGTTAAAATGACTTCAATTAGGACTATTTTAAGTCTTGTGGCAGTAGAAGATTTGCATCTTGAACAGTTAAATGTAAAAACAACTTTTCTCCATGGGGATTTGGAGGAAGACATTTATATGCAACAACCACAGGGGTATGAAGTCAAAGGGAAGGATAATTTGGTATGCAGGTTGAAGAAGAGGTTGTATGGCCTAAAGTAAGCTCCAAGGCAGTGGTATTTGAAGTTTGACAGGTTTATGATAGAACAGGGTTATAGTAGATGTCATTCTGATCACTGTGTTTATTTTAAAAGGCTAGAAAATGGAAGCTATATTATCTTGCTATTGTATGTAGATGACATGCTTGTTGCAGGTTCTAATATGCAGGATATAAATATTCTCAAGAAGAAATTAGCCAATTCATTTGTGATGAAGGATTTGGGTGCTGCAAAGGAAATCCTTGGCATGAGAATAACAAGAGACAGAAAAAATCGCAAATTGACATTGTCTCAGGGTGAGTACACAGATAAGGTGTTGGAGAGGTTTAGAATGCAAAATGAAAAACCAATTAGTACACCTTTGGCCAGCCATTTCAAATTAAATAAGGAAATGTGTCCCAAGACATAGGAGGAGATAGAATACATGGCTATGGTCCCTTATTCATCAATAGTTGGTAGCTTGATGTATGCAATGGTTTGCACAAGACCAGATATTGTACATGCAGTGGGAGTTGTGAGAAGGTATATGAACAATCCAGATAAAGAACATTCGGAGGCAGTAAAGTGGATTCTCAGGTATTTGACAGGTACTGCTACTCATGGATTATGTTTTGGAGGTTCAGACACTTTTCTACAGGGATATGTTGATTCATATATGGCAGGTGATAAAGACAGCAGGAGGAGCACCATAGGGTATGTTTTTACTATAGGTGGAAAAATAGTAGGTTAGATTTCGAATCTACAAAAGGTTGTTTCACTTTCAACAACAGAGGCAGAGTATCTTGTTGCTACAGAGGCTAGTAAAGAGATGATTTGGTTACAAAGGTTTATGGAGGAATTGGAAAAGAAGTAGGAGAATAGCAGGTTGTACTGTGACAGTGAGAGTGCAATTCATCTTGCAAAGAACTCAACCTTCCATTCAAAGACTAATCATATATATTTGAGGTACCACTTCATACGATCTGCCTTGGAAGATGGACTTTTGAAGTTGGAAAAGATACACACTAGCTAGAATCCTGTAGACATGTTAACAAAGAGAGTAACTAGAGAGAAACTAAGTTCCTGCTCAGTTTTAGTTGGTCTTCAAAAATGAATATGAAGATGAGAAATTTTCCAGGTCAAAGAAGGTTCAGAATCCATCATATACAGTAGCGATGGAGTTGTTGAGATCAGTCTCCAAGTGGGAGATTGTTGGTTGTAAAGCCTAATTATGTTCCTGATTCAGAGGTCCTTGCTTTCAGTCGTGTTTATACCCCATGAATACTTTACACCCCAGAAGTATGTACACACTTCCACGTGGGGGAGTGCAAAGGGGAGGTACCCCCTCTGCGGGGTCCGGGGGGCCTATCCCCTCGGCTGGGGCTTTTCAGGGCCGAAGCCCCTGAAGGAAAAATGACTTGTAAAGGTATATTGTAATTTCATTGTAAATCTGGACCATTCATTATAAGGTTGCACAACTAACGGTAGAAATTATGTTAGGTTTTTTTTTCCCTAGAAGGAAACCCTCTATTATGAGGGAAATGTATTGCAACTATGGATTATGGTGAGTATTGTATTCTGAGAGAGGAGACTGTGAGAGAAAGAAGAGGAAATTACAGCGGGTTTTGTTGTAAGTTGTATCCCTTCATTTGTCGGATAATAATAAAGGAAGGACTTGGAAATTTCTCTGGTGGATGTAGCCCACATTGGGTGAACCACGTAAATATATGTCTCTCTTGTATTGTGTATCTTCTTTGTTTTGTTTCCACATTTGTTTTATTTTATTGCTTCGCGGTCCTATTTTTATAACAGCATCATCAGTGGGGAGGACATAGAGAGCTCAGATTACAGTGAGGTCTGTTTCAGAGGGAGGCTACTCATTAGTATTAGAGTACTATGGAGGGTTTTCTATATCAGATCTTTCGGTTGGCATCTGGCTCCATTTCAATGGTCTTGGCATCATTTATGGGGGGCGCATAATCCTAGGGCACTCTTGCTTCATTTGGAATTTTGTTTCATCTTTGATCAAGATGTTATTGTACCAGGTTCATCTATATTTTGTACTTGTTGTATTCCACCATCTATTATCCTCATATATAGACATATATTCCAAACTGGCTTTCCCTGGGGGGGAGTTTCATCTAGGGTCATGTTGACCAAAAATACATGTGTTCAATTTCATGTATGTAAGAGTGTAGAACTACTATATTCTCAGTTGTAATAATCATTAGGTGTGTTACATTTATTTTGGTATGCATGTGCTAACCCTTCGTGACTAAAACCTACATGCTAGAGCACCTAAATCGTGAATTTAATCGTAACAAATCAACAAGAATTTATTGAACTATTGGTTGTCCTAAAACAACATCAAAACCTTCATAGAGAGTTGAAACTTAAAGTCAACTTGAGTTCAAAAACAGACCTAGTTGGCAACTTGATAGGACCTCGAAAATCTTCATGGTATCAGAGTTGAGGTGGTTGATTTTTGAGTAGTTTGGACAACATCTGAGTAGATTTTTTTAGAAATTTTCTTGGCATATTTTGTCGACAACCATTGAAAATGTTTAGTGGCTTCTTGTTGACAGAATTTTGTAGAAGATTGTAGAGAAGTTGTGGACAGTTTCTTTCCATCTCTTTTCACACCTAAGGGGTAGGAGTGAGGTTGATTTGACACGACCTCTTTTCACACCTATATTGCTAGGAGTGAGGTCGGAGTTCACTTTCCTCTTTTCACACCTTTGTTGACAGGAGTGAGGAAGCGTTCCTTTGTAGCTTAGGGATTAGTTGGAGTGTAGTTTGGCAGTCATGTCAACATCTCAGATGCGTGTGGAGGATAGGCTAGCTGGAGCTAGAAACTGGTTGCCTTGGAAGTCGATGATCGTATTTATGTTGGAGGACCTCGAAAAATGGGATATAGTTAAGGCACATGTGGTTGTTCCTCCTGCTAGTGCTCCCATTTTGTTATAGGAGTTTAGGAAAAGGAACAACAAGGCAAAGAGGACGACATGTGATTAAGTGAGGGATCACATTATTCCCCACTTGACTGGGAAAGATTGGGAATATTGGATATGGGAATCTCTATGTAAGCTTTATCATACCTCTAATGAGAATTGAAATATGGTTCTTCATGATCGATTGAGGGGCATTTGCATGCTCGAGGATGAGTCAGTCACTTTTTTCCTTGATCATTACACCCAGATCAAAGACAAGCTTGGAGCTGTCGGAGAGGTGGTGAACCCCAACTCTATGGTGAGGATTGCTTTGAACAGCTTCACCAAACCATGGTTTCCATTCGTTCGTGACATTGTTTCCAAGGAGGCCATGCCCACATGGGAGAGGATGTGGGATGACTTCATCCAGGAGGAGACTAGACTTGTGGTAGAGGCTTTTGGACAACATCAACAACAAACAGTGCATGGTGATGAGGACCTTTCTCTTTGGACAAAGGGCAAGAAGAAGCCTGGCTGAGGAGGTCGACAGGGTCCCAAGTTTGGGGCCCCACCACTGGGAGGAGAGAGCATCAGTGGTACGAAGAGAGATATGAGATCAGTGAGATGACTTTCTTGTAGAGATTTGTGTCACTATGCATGACAGTGTCCCAAGAAGAAGAAGAAGCAACATGTTGTTTTAGAAACGACATCAAAGGAGCTTGAGTTCAATGAACAGTTTGTGAGAGAGTGTGCATTTGTGACTACTTTATCAATTGTCAAACCATCCATCATCATATGGGGAGACAGAGTTGAGGATGACCTATTGAATCATAGTAGTGATTCAGAGGGAGCTCATACTCAAGTTTCATGGACACCATATTCAGAGGGGGTGACTGGTCTACCTAGGAAAAATTCAATTTCATATTTGTCAAGATAGAGGGTTGGTGCAAGGGCTTCAAAGCATCATATATTGATGAGGAGAAGTGGTAGAGAACTGCAGAGGCTTGATCCTCACTTGGATACAGAGACAGGTAGATCAAGTTCTAGATCCACTTCAGGTGGAAGCTACTTGGCGAGAGGCCAAGTTGATGATCTTGGTGAGATTCCAAGATCTAGGTACTCTTGGTGAGATACCAAGAGGGGGAGACTCTTGGTGAGATGATAAGAGAGTGACTCTTGGTGAGATTCAAAGACTATTGACCGTTGGCGAGATACCAGGAGGTAGAAATCCTTGGTGGGATACCAAGGTGGAGATATTTGGTTTGATACCAAGATCTATGTGATATTGGATAGGTGGAGTGACACTTCCACATATAGATCATGAATATTGAGAAGATCTGTGTCAAACTACTTTCATTGATCAGGGTAGATCCATACTCACCGAGTATATTCCAAGAGGAAACCATGTCCACTATAGGGATGATATTGGTGGTGACGGGCCCTTTCCTCGGTAAGAGGGAGTGTTGAGATTTAGGTACCTTGGAAAGTGGTCACCTTGTGTTTGTGAGATTCTAAACACATGAGGAAAGTACTTTGTACCTTGTACCATGTACTTTATGTGTAATTTCACTTTGTCTTAGGAGATTTAAGTCAAAAGTGAAATTTGGTCATTTTAGCCTAAAGTGACAATTAATTCACTTTGTGGCTGAATTAAGGGACATAAAGTGAAGCTATAGAAGCTTAAGTAAAGTGAGTTTTGAGTTGATATTTACTTGAGATTATCTCAAACATTGATTAGGGATGAGATGAGATGATCTCATCCACCCAACATTTAGGTTTCATTATGATTCCTTAAGGAGGGCGAAAGGGGCAAAGGAGGCTTCATTCACTTGTATGCTCACTTGAGGATAAGTAGGAGGATCAAGAGGATGTGAATGGTTTCATATGTTGAGGCTACCTTGGGTGCTACCTTCCATGGAGATACCCAGCAGGATTAGGGTCTTATTTATTTAGTGGGGAGCTTCCAGTTCTAAGCAGGGCATACTTGAGGAGGAGGGTGCATCATGAGTGGGGAGGACTTAGAGAGCTGAGACTACAGTGAGGCCTATTTTAGAGTGAGGCTAGGCATCAGTATCAGAGTATTATGGAGAGGTTTATAGCTCAGAGCTTCCAATGGGCATCTGGCTCCATTTCAGTGGTCTTGGTAGCATTTTTGGGGGGCACACCATCCTAGGGCACTCTTGCTTCATTTGAAATTGTGTTTCAACTTGGATCAAGCTGCTATTGTACCAAGTTCATCTATATTTTGTACGTGTTATCTTCCACCATCCATTCTCCTCATATATAGTCATATATTCCAAATAGGTTTTCCCCGGGGGGGTTATCCAGGGTCATGTTGACCAAAAATACATATAATCAATTTCATGTATGTTAGAGTGTAGAAATACTGTATTTTCAGCTGTAAAGATCTCTAGGTGTGTTACATTTATTTTGGTATGCATGTGCTAACCCTTGGTCACTAAAACTACATGCTAGAGCACCTAAATTGTGAATGTAACTGTAACAAATCAGCAAGAAGTTCCCGAACTATTGGTTGTCCTAAAACATCAGCAAAACCTTCATTGAAAATTGAAACTTAGAGACAATTTGAGGTCAAAGACAAACCTAGTTGGAAGCTTGATAGAACCTGGAAAATCTTCATGGTATTAGAGATGACGTGGTTGATGTTTGAGTAGTTTGGATAGCATATGAGTGGGTTGTTATAGACATCTTCTTGGAAGATTTTTTGGACAACCATTGACAATGTTTAGTGGCTTATGTTGGTAGAATTTTGTAGAGGATTGTAGAACAGTTGTGGATAGTTTTCATCAGTCTCTTTTCACACCTACAGGGTAGGAGTGAGGATGATTTGACACGACCTCTTTTCACACCTATATTGCTAGGAGTGAGGTCGGAGTTCGCTTGCCTCTTTTCACACCTGTGTTGACAAGAGTGAGGAAGCGTTCCTTTTAATTTTGAGCATCGGTTGGAGTGCATTTTAACAGTCATGTGAGCATATCGTATGCCTGCGGAGGACAGGCTAGCTAGAATTAGCAACTGGTCTCCTTGGAAAGTGAGGATCGTCTTTATCTTGGAGGACCTCTAACTATGGGATATAGTTGAGGAAAATGTGGTTGTTTCTCCTTCTATTGCTCCCATCTTGTTAGTAGATTTCAGGAATAGGAACAAAAAGGAAAAGATGATGATATATTATTCAGTGAGGGATCACATCATTCCCCACTTGACTGGGAAAGCTTGGGCATAAGAGATGTGGGCATATCTATGTAAGATTTATCATATCTCTAATGAGAACCAGAAGATGGTTCTTCATGACCAAAAAAGGGGCATTCACATGCTCGAGGATTAGATTGTCACTTCTTTTCTTGGTCTTTACACCTAGATCAGAGATGAGCTTAGAGCCATCAGAGAGGTGGTCAACCCCAACTTTATGGTGAGGACAACTTTGAATAGCTTCACTAAACCATGAGGTCCATTCATTCATGACATTGTTTCAACGGATGCCATGCCCACATGGGAGAGGATGTGGGATGACTTTGTCTAGGCAGAGAATGGACTTGTGGTAGAGGCTTTTGGATAGCATCAACAAAAGACAGTGCAGGGTGATAAGGACCTTTCTCTATGGACAAAGGGAAATAATAATATTGGTCGGGGAGGTCGACAGTGTCCCAAGTTTGGGGCCCCACCACATGGAGGAGAGAGAATCAGTGGGAAGAAGAGAGATATGAGATCAGTGATATGCTTTTCTTGTAGGGATTTGGGCCATTATGTAGGACAGTGTCTCAAGAAGAATAAGAAGCAACCTGATGTTTCAACAGTGACAACAGAGGAGCTTGAGTTCAATGAACAGTTTGTGAGAAAGTGTGCATTCATGAATACTTTGTCAGTTGTTACACCATCCAACATCATATGGGGAGACAGAGTTGAGGATGACCTACTGACTCATAGTAGAGATTCAAAGGGAGCTCAGACTTAGGTTTCATGGACACCATATTCAAAGGAGGTGATTAGTCCACGTAGTACAACTTTAGTTTCATAGTTTCCGAGACAAAGGGTTGGTGTAGGGGCTTCAGAGAATCATAGATTGATGAGGAGGAGTGGCAGGGAAATAGAGAGGCTTGAGCCTCACTTGGTTATAGAGACAAGAAGATCAGGTTCTAGATCCACTTCAGGTGGAAGATACTTGGCGAGAGGCCAATTTGATGATCTTTGTGAGATGTTGAGATCCAGGTACTCTTGGTGAGATACCAAGAGGAGGGGACTATTGGTGAGATTCCAAGAGAGTGAATCTTGGTGAGATTTGAAGAGTATTGACCATTGGTGAGATGACAAGAGGTAGAAATACTTAGTGGGAGACCAAGGTGGATATCTTAGGTTTGATACTAGGATCTAGGTGATCCTGGATAGGTGGCGAGAAAATTCCATCTATAGATCACAAAGATTGAGAAAATATATGTCATACTTTTTTCATTGATCAGGGTACATCCATACTCACCGAGTATATTCCAGGAGGAAACTGTTGAAATGGACACTTGACACTGAGAGGGGGGGGGGGTGAATCAGTGTCAGAAAACTTTGGACAATTTTCTAGTTTTCAAAAATTAACTGAACAACACATTTTTTTTCATTTTCTCAATCAATATATATATATATATATATATATATATATATATATATATATAAACAAATAAATACTTTATTTATTTATTTAACTTGAATGAATACATAAGATCAATATTTGAATTTCATCTTCAAACAATTATGAGAGACCCAACTCTCTGTTAGAAGAACTAGCTTGTAGTTCTCAGATCCAAATAAGAAATGAGGAATCCAATCCTCATACAAGACCCAACTTGTAAACATGCACCAACCTGATTGAATGAACCTTCATTCAATCCATTATATATAAATATATATACTTCAAAAAATTCAACTACACTTCTTCTCACCATTATTTCTTGTTTATATAGTCTTCCAACTGGTGTGAATTTGAATCATTGTGTCTTTTTATATTTGAAGCATTGTACCTTTTTATTTAAATGATAATATTAAACTCTAAACAATAGTATTTTTCCTTTTATCCATTATTCATAATGCTCATGATTTAACTCTCTTAATCATAACTGTGTGTCAGTTCTTTTGTCTTCATGAGTTGATCACAGACATGGATTGACTCATCATTTTGTACTCATTCGTCTGTTGTGTTCTCAATTTCACCAACATATCATATTTGATGTTTTATCGATTCTCTGTATTGTTATAGTGCTAACTCTTTGTCAAATTAAATCTGTATGAGGCCCTTTCTTCAAACCATTTACATATGACCATATGCGCAAAACCATGGCCTTATTGATTTAAGCATTGCCTCTTCTTTTACCCTTACTTCTTTATTCCATATGACCACAAGTGGTGACCAGGCACTATAAATTAGTTCTTGATCACTTGTCAATATCGACATACACTTTTTAATCATACAATGAGATGGATGACTATCGTTACTTCGGGAATTTTTCCTTCGTGACTTCCAACCTCTGTAATATTTCAAATCTCCCGATGTAGATTTCATCATAGTGGATCAAATGGTTGATATTTTATTTGCATGATGAATGGTTCTCGTTCACTTCTAAACTTCTACGTTCGATGATTTATAATCTTTTCAATCATTAAACCTATCGGAGTATATTTCGTTGAAATAGGTCGGATAGTCAATATTTGTTCTTTCGTTAGTCGAATGATCTTGGCTTGTCCAAATGTTTTGAAAAAATTGATGACGATGACTTAATCTACAGGTGAGTGAACGATTCTTGTTTACTTTGAGAACTTTGTCTATTCGTGGCTCCTGGAATCTGGATTAGCAATTCCTCTGTAGTGATTACCGACCGAATAAGTCATACAACAGTGGTGATCTCTTGTTGTCGGTTAACACCTCCTCTTACGTTATACTTCCACTATTTTTGATCAATGGTCAATAACACTCCCAAATTAGATTATCGGTTATCGTTAACTTCGACCTTCAGTGCTTCGGAAAGTTACTGGTGTTAGAAACTAGTTTCTCCTGAAGTACATACTACTGAAGTGATGTAACTTGCTGACATCACTGCTAACTTGGCACTGGCCAAGTGGTTGAAAAATATCACTTAGATTCATGACTTATACGTACCTGAAATGTCAATTTCATCTTGACATTTGTCATTATTTGATTGTGCCACATGTCCTTGCTGGCGTGGTCTTTCTGAAGTGGATCTCCTGATATGGCACATGTCCTCCTTCTGGATCTAACGACCATAATGTATTACCCATATCTGATGGTCCTTCTTTATGGCTTACTATGTCCTTCCACTCAACTTGATCCAATGGTCGAGAATGATCCTGGAGTAGATCAACGATCAGGGATGATTGTGGGGTCCCCACTTGTGCGACGCTTAAAACTGTCATTGAGTTCCACAATGGAAACTTCTCATTGGTAGTGGAATTGATGCCAAAAGTAGATATTTTGGTCGGTGACGATCGACGATCTAGACTAATTGTGAGATTGGAATTAACGCAGCATTTAATTATCCCCTCGTGCTTCACAATAAATCCCTTCCTGATGTAGGAGCATCGCCAACTCATCAAGGAGCACCATCCAAGACAAGCGAGCCATCATGAAAGATAATGAACTGCTGGACAACGCCAGCCGAAACTTTTTGTATTTTTCATATTAAGATGATGCGCCAATATATAAATGAACCATTTATGAAAAGTGCCTTTGTATATTATAGCGGACCTTGAGCCTTTAAGCTCTTGTCCTTAGTTAGATGAGGCATTTACTAGATTTAATGCAGGTAGATAGGATTTTATTTCCAGATTAGACAGTTTTAGAGTTCGAGGGAGGGAAAACGAATATAGACACCCTCACTTGTGTATTGTAACATTATTCAGAATCAGGCATTCAGAAGAGAGAGCAAGCAGAGAAGTTGTATGCAGAACCCCATGTACAGATTTGAATTAATATAAGAGAGTCTTTGATTCAACTTCATGGTTGGTGTTGTTTCTCTGGGTACATTGTTTATGTGCTCATGAATGTTTGCTTTCTGGTTAGTCATTTTCTTTGAATATGTTGTGTATGGCATTCTAGGGTTTCAACTGAAGTTTGAGAGAGAGAGGAGAGAATAAGTTTCAATTGTTTCTTTTTCTGAGCCAGGAGATTCCTGCATAGAGTGCAGTTGAATTCATCTGCAAGAGTGCGTTGATGAGGGCTCGATAGTTAAACACTTATTCTCATTCTCCTGGAAATTATAGGGTTGTTGTGGAAGCCGTGCGAAGAGCGTACAGGCGGAATTAAAAGTCTAAGTTGTTAATCTGAGCAAAAGAAGGCAGAGACTACTATTTCCAGAGGTGCATAGGGCCTGAAAGACTCAACACTTGGGGATTTGTTGAAAACCAAGGGCAAGGAGTGTGTGCAATGTCTCTCTGAGAGAATCCAAGTTGACAAGCTCAAGAGGGATAATTCCTTCGTGATACCGTGGAGAAGAACCCAAGAAGTGTCTCAAGGAAGGGTCGAGCAGGAAAAATATTTAGATCAGGAGGAATCCTTGAAGACGGGGAATCAACGACCAGGGTTCAACGAGAAGCCTTGCGAAATCCCGCCAGGCGTCGGATCTTCGAAAAGTTGCGTAGGATTTAAGGCTTAGAGCGTAAGGAGGAGTCAAGAGCCATCAGGATTTGGTCCGTCGGAGAATCGGGGTTTGTAGAGACAAGAGTTTTATGCCTGTTGAAATCACGATTAGTAATTCCACGATGCAGTTGGAGCTGTTGATCACTACTGAGACACGTGGCGTGAGATCCCTAGGAGTTGGGGTTCGACAGTCAGAGTTTCAACTGACAAAGGAATCGCTACAGTGGAAATTGTGATCCCACGATACCCGATAGCGTGACAAGGTAAGGGTGACATGGAGGAGAGTGCCCGTAAGTACATCGGGGCTCGACACTTCAGAGATATTAGTGTCGAGAGAACTATGGAGGAGTTGCGAAACTCCGAATGTCAATGGGTCCCACAGTCGTAACACTCGGAGAATTGACAGGTGTCCACCCATATCGGGGATCGGGACTTGGAAGGGTCCGAGAACTGGTACAACAGGAATCGCGATATCTCGATATGTGATTTCCCGACTTGCCTATAGAGTGTGGGCCACAGAGGAACTGGTAGGTGGACAGGTGGCGCCGTATCGGAGAATCGGTGCGTCGGTTATCGGAGGTTGGAAATTCCAACTGTTGATATTACGAATAGCGATTTCTTAATAGGGAGAAGTTTCGATAGCGGAGGAGAAGTCAGTGTTGACTCGCATCAAACTTTGGGGAATCGTGAAGTGAGAAACACAGGACCATAGGATTCGCGAAGTTGCGAATTCCGATTTCTCGATTTTAAGGAGGGAAGTCACAAAGAGAATCCCGTGGGTGGCAAAGTCCCGAAAGGGGTTTTGAAGAACATTTTGGTTCTTCAGCCGTCGAAGAGAATATACTATGGGAGCGATTGTACAGCTGAGGAGTGTGGTTACGTCACTTCCCTTTATATAGCACTTGTGTATCCAATGGTCATGACTAGATCTGATCATTGACCAGTCCTCCAATGGTCCTTCTCTTGTAATCTGATGGTCTAGACTAATTGCAAGATTGGAATTAATGTGTTGTTTAATTCTTCCTTCGCACTCCACAATCAATCCCTACTCTTGATATGGAGCTTGTGTATCCAATCATCATGACTTGATCTAATCGTTGACCAATCCTCCAACGGTCCTTCTCTTGTAACTCCCAGATATGACAGTCTTGGTTTGTCCCGTAATGATAATGGATGGCTTCTATGTGTCATTTCTTCTGAGTCTCCTGTGCATCAAATCTTCTAAGATTTTTGGGTTTATACTTGGTTTCTAACTGAACCAAGGATATTTGCATGCTATGATATTGTGTCATCTAATACGCTTCCTCTCCTGATCTTTTAGGTATATTCCTCTGCACCTCGCGTTATGTCTTTTGTGCGATTACTCTTGATATTAACCTTGTTGCTCGGCTGCATTCTCTTTCCATAATTGATCCTTCATTACACATGGACAAACCTTATTGGCCATCCTGACACTAATTCCAAATGTATAATTGTTCATGATTGTTTCATGTTTCCATCATAACAACTTATCATGACTGTTGACATTAATGACAATTCATCAATGATAACTCATCAATGAAAATCCATCATAACAACTTATCATCACATCATTGTTAAGCCCTAATATTGGCTCATTACCCCTTAATTGGATCATATTACATTAGTAATGTTAATTTATTTATGTCATCTTTATTCCATTAGTTGTAATTATACCTTCTAGTCTCCTATATATACCATGGACATATTTTGATTTGGAATCATCTGGTAATTGTACATTTATGTGGGCATAAAGAGGTTTCCCCCTTGAAGAGGCTTGTTATCTGAATTTCTCTCTTTTTCAAGAAGTTGAGTACTTATTCTGAGGTTTTTCTATGCTATATTGATATTTGTTTCTTAACATATGGTATCAGAGCTCAAGGTCTTGGGGTTTCTCTTATACATCAGAGACACCTTGTAATTTTTTCTATAAATTTTTTTCTACAATGTTTTAGAAAGAACTAATTGGTGTATATTTAGTAGACAGATCAAGGTACATTGGGTTAAAATTTCAGTTCATGAGGCCTTATAATTTTGGATATATAGCCTTTGCAAGATAGGGTTCTGGAATCATCATGAACTGAGTCATTGTAGAATTTTTGTTATAATTTTTTTTCTGTAATGTTTAAGACCCTACAATCCATAGTGTATTCACATAAATTATTAAGGTATCTTTGGTAAAACTTTCATCTTCTAGGTTGTCTTGCATTTGTAGATACACCCTGTGGAAGATAGGGTATCTGACTAGTCCTATTGACCAGTCTCAAGAAGGTGTTCTAGGTAAAACAATCATAAATTCTTCCTAGAGTATCCAAATTCAGTGATACTAGTTGCATTGGATAGTGGATAGTCTATAGTATTTCTGGTACGAGTTTTAGAATTTTATATCAATTATTTTGTGTGGGGCATGCTATACAAGTGAAATCTCCTGGAAAGGCCAAAAATCAGAAAGTTGTGGGGATGTTAGCGTAAATTCCACTTGGCACATCCAATTTTGATCAGAACTATGGCATTATAGAGAATAAATATCAGAGAACTACAAAAAATAAATATTCATACCCATAAGGGCCGAAACTTTGGAGATACAACAAAAGAAATATTGTCTAGAGGAACCAGCTCAAAATCAATGTTCAAAACTAATACTTGGCCAACATGCCACCCAAAAAGGGAACTTCTACACCAAATAATCCTCCAGATAATCCTACATGAACTCTTGATGAAGGTGAAGAAATGAGTAAGGACATAAATGATTTAAAAAGGAAGACAATGACAAAAGATGAACTACAAGGGATGATGGAGGATTTAAAAGGGGAAACCATGGAAGGATTGAAAAATTTCATAATAGAGAGGACACATGAAAGTGAAAATGTATCCCATGAAATTCATGATGAGGACATAAGGAAGGAGAATCAAGAATGGATAAATTACAACTTTGGGTTGAAGACCAACCACGTTCCTAAGATCGATATGAGGAAGTTTGATGGCAAGGACCCAATCACATGGATACATCAGATGGAGTAATTCTTTGATCTACATAATGTGCCACATACACAAAAGTTATGAATTTCTTCTTTATATTTAGAACCCATTCAATTTGTATGGTATCAGTGGATTTGTTCTCACAAATCACTCGTCACTTGGACAATTTTCACGGAAGAAATGATAGCACACTATGAGGATACAAGGAGCAATACCTTCTTTAGCCAATTGATAAATCTCAAGCAAAAGGGTTTAGTTACAGAGCACATTGAGAACTTCCAAAGATTGAATATAAAGGTAACATATATTCCAGATGAGCACTCTATTGATGTATTCATAGGAACTTTAAAGGATAACATTCAACATGAGGTTTTCCTTTGGGAAACCAAATCATTGGTGAATGCATTTAAGGTGGCATGAAATGTTGAAAGTAAAAATATGGCTATGGCTACTAGAAGGACCAATCCCAACATCTATAGAGAGAATAATGCTCCTTATTCTAAAACACCTCAACCTACAAGGTTGACACCTCAACAATTGGAGTAAAGAAAAGAAAAAGGTTTATGCTTTATTTGTGACTGCAAGTACAGTAAGGGACATAAGTGTGGTGAGAATAAATTATTCTACATAGATTGTGAAGAGGAAGTAGAACAAGAACCATCTCAAGATGAAAACGTAGAAGCAATTTCGTCTGAAGAGTTGACTCCCACGATATTGCGTAATGCATTGGTTGGAATTAGCACTCCTCAAACCCTCAAGATCGAAGGATACATCAAAAAGAAAAAGTTAATAGTCCTAATTGATTTTGGCAGTACTCATAATTTCATTCACTATAAATTAACCAAAGCTCTCAATTGTTTTGTATATCCAATGCCAGAGTTTCAAGTAATGATTGCAGATGGAGGAGCTATCAGTTGCTCAGGAAAATGTAATAATATCAGTATTACTATGGGGGAATATGTAATGAATATTCCAATGATTGTTATACCCATGGGTGGTG
>JZKD02S2392483.1:122397-135176 GCA_000966675.3 Picea glauca | reverse complement strand
TTATCCAGGGTCATGTTGACCAAAAATACTTTTGTTCAATTTCATGTATGTTAGAGTGTAGAACTACTGTATTTTTAGTTGTAAATATCTCTAGGTGTGTTACATTTATTTTGGTATGCATGTGCTAACCCTTGGTGACTAAAAGTACATGCTAGAGCACCTAAATTGTGAATGTAACCATAACAAATCAGTAAGAAGTTCATGAATTGTCGGTTGTCCTAAAACAACAACACAACCTTCATTGATAGTTGAAACTTAGATCCAACTTGATGTCAAAGACAGAACTAGTTGGTAACCTGATAGGACCTTGAAAATCTTCAGGGTATCAGAGCTGAGCTGGTTGACTTTTTAGTAGTTTGGACAACATATGAGTGGGTTGTTATAGACATCTTCTTGGCAGATTTTGTGGACAGCCATTAACAATGTTTAGTGGTTGCTTGTTGGAAAAATTTTGTAGAGGATTGTAGAGCAGTTGTGGATGGTTTTCATCAGTCTCTTTTCACACCTACGGGGTAGGAGTGAGGATGATTTGACATGACCTCTTTTCACACCTATATTTCTAGGAGTGACATTGGAGTTCGCTTGCCTCTTTTCACACCTGTGTTGATAGGAATGAAGAAGAATTCCTTTGCAGTTTGAGCATTAGTTAGAGTGTAATAACCAATTTGGTAGCCACTTCAACATATCATATGTGTGCAGAGGATAGGCTAGTTGGAGCTAGCAATTTCTCTCCTTGGAAAGTGAGGATCATCTTTAACTTGGAGGACCTCAAACTATGGGATATAGTTGAGACGCATGTGGTTGTTCCTCCTCCTACTGCTCCCATCTTGTTAGCAAGGTTCAGAAAGAGGAAAAACAAGCTAAAGAGGATGATATGTGATTCAATGAGGGATCACATCATTCCCCACTTGACTGGAAAATATTGGGCATATGAGATGTGGGCATCTCTATGTAAACTTTATCAAAGCTATAATGAGAATCAGAAGATGGTTCTTCATGATCAATTGAGGGGAATTCACATGCTCAAGGATGAGTCAATCATTTCTTTCCTTGGTCATTACACCCAGATCAGAGACGAGCTTGGAGTCATCGAAGAGTTGGTGAAACCCAACTCTATGGTGAGGACAACATTGAATAACTTCACCAAACAATGGGTTCCATTCATTTGTGGCATTGTGTCTAGGGAGGCCATTCCCATAAGGGAGAGGATGTCTGGTGACTTCTTCCAGGAGGAGACTAGACTTGTGGCAGAGGATTTTGGACAACATCAACAGTAGACAGTGTAGGGTGATGAGGACCTTGATATTTGGACAAAGGGCAAGAAGAAGACTAGTCAAGGAGGTCAATAGGGTCCCAATTTTGGGGACCCACCACAAGGAGGAGAGAGAATCAATGGGACAAAGAGAGATATGAGCTCAGTGAGATTCTTTTCTTATATGTATTTGGGTCACTATGCAGGACAATGTCCCAAGAAGAATAAGAAGAAACATGATGTTTTAGCAACAACAATAGAGGAGCTTGAGTTCGATGAACAGTTTGCGAGAGAGTGTGCATTCACGACTTATTTGTCAATTGTTACACCATCCCACATCATATGGGGAGACAGACTTGAGGATGAACTACTAAATCATAGTAGTGATTCAAAGGGAGCTCAAACTCAGGTTTCATGGACACCATATTTAGAGGGGGTGACTAGTCCACCCAGGACAACATCAGTTTCATAGTTTCTGAGACAGAGAGTTGGTGTAGGGGCTTCAGAGAATAATATATTGATGAGGAGGAGCGAAAAATAACCACATAGTCTTCAACCTCACTTGGCTACAAAGACGGGAAGATCGGGTTCTAGATCCACTTCAGGTGGAAGCTGGTTGGCGAGAGGCCAAGTTGATGATCTTGGTGAGATGTCAAGATCTATGTACTCTTGGTGAGATACCAAGAGGGGGATACTCTTGGTGAGATGTCAAGAGAGTGCCTCGTAGTGAGATTCCAAGAGTAGTGATCATTAGTGAGATGCCAGGAGGTATAAATCCTTGGTGGGAGACCAAGGTGGAGATCTTTGGTTTGATACCAAGATCTAGGTGATCTTGGATAGGTGGAGAGACACTTCCATCTATATATCACATAGACTAAGAAGATCTGTGCTTGAATACTTTCATTGATTAGGGTACAACCATACTCATCTAGTATATTCCAAGAGGCAACCATGTCCACTATAGGGTTGATATTGATGTTGACAGGCCCTTTCCTCGGTAAGAGGGAGTGTTGAGATTTGGGTACCTTGGAAAGTGGTCCCCTTGTTTTTGTGAGCTTCTAAACACACGAGGGAAGTAATTTGTACCTTGTACCACGAACTTATGTCTAATTTCACTTTGACTTAGGATATTTAAGTCAAAAGTGAAATTTGGTCATTTTAGCCTAAAGTGACAATTAAGTCACTTTCTGGGTGAATTAAGGGACATAAAGTGAAACTATGGAAACTTAAGTAAAGTGGGTTTTGAGTTGAGATTTACTTGAGATGATCTCAACCATTGATTATGGATGAGATGAGATGATCTCATCCACCCAACTTTTAGGTTTCCTTACGCTTCCTTAATGAGGGTGCAAGGGGGAAAGGAGGCTTCATTCACTTCTATGCTCACTTGAGGACATGTAGGAGGAGAAATACAATGAGAATGGTTTCATATGTTGAGTCTATATTGGGAAATTCCTTCCATCGAGATAGCCATCAGGATTAGGGTCTCAGTTATTTAGTGGGGAGCTTCCAGTTCTGAGGAGGGCGCACTTGAGGAGGAGGGCGCATCATCATTGGGGAATACTTAGAGAGATCAGATTGCAATGAGGTTTATTACAGAGGGAGGCTACTCATCAGTATCAGAGTAATGTGGAGGGGTTTCTAGATCAAAGCTTCCAGTTGGCATCTGGCCTCATTTCAGTGGCCTTGGCAACATTTCCAGGGGCCACACCATCCTAGGGTGCTCTTGCTTCATTTGGAATTGTATTTCAGCTTGGATCAAGCTGCTATTGTTACCAGGCTCATCTATATTTTGTACTTGTTGTATTCCACCATCTATTCTCCTCATATATAGACATATATTCCAAACTGGTTTTCCCCGGGGAGGGTTTATCAAGGGTCATGATGACCAAAAATACATGTGTTCAATTCATGTATGTTAGAGTGTATAACTATTGTATTTTTAGTTGTAAAGATATCTAGGTGTGTTACATTTATTTTGGTATGCATGTTCTAACCCTTGGTGACTAAAACTATATGCTAGAGCACCTAAATTGTGAATGTAACCATAACAAATCAACAATAAATTCTTGAACTATTGGTTGTCCTAAAACGACAACAAAACCTTCATTGACAGTTGAAACGTAGAGCCAATTTGAGGTCAAAGACAAACCTAGTTAAAATCTTCACATTCAATGAGTTCATTTTCTTTCACCTTTTATCTTTTTTTATATTACCATAATTTTACTTTTTAAGATTGTTTGTAAAATATAATAAATTGTTATGACAATTTTTCGTTTTTGTCTAGGTAGATTGTTTTTAAATTAAAACATATTATTTAAAAAGTAATATTTAAATAAATTACATTGAGAGTCTTGAAATGTTAACAAAATTCAAAGGTTAGTTTGTTTTTTCAAATAATAACTTTTATTTAAGAAAGAGTAATCTAAACTTTTAGAAGAAGTAATATAAAAAAAAAAATTAATGTTTTTTAAATTTTTTTTAAGAAAAAGTAAGGTAAGTATATAGATTTCCACAACTAAATATTTTTATATATAATTGTATGAGAGGTTTTGAATTTTTTTTTAAATGTTTTTAAAATATTTTAAGAAAAAATAATATAATTTTTTTAAGAAAAAGTAATGTAAATATATAATTTTCCACAACTACTCATAATTAAATAAGTTTTTTTATATATAACTGAGTTATAATTAAAAAAAAAATTATATATAATGTTTGTTTCAATATATAACTTGGCCATAATTAAAAGTTTTTTTTGGAGCTTTTGAAATGTCTAATGTTTATATCCATATATTCACACTAATATCCAAAAAAAATCTTATATCCACACTAATATCCAAAAAAAAATCTTCTTTAAAGTAATACAATTTATTTTTTTAAATGTTTTTAAAAATTGTTAAAAAAACAAATATTTTTTTTTTAAATAAAATAATATATAATAAATGAATTTTCATATTTTTTGAAAAAAAATAAAAAATATTGTTAAATTGTTTTGAAGTAACTTGTATTATAATGTAGAAAACAATGAAATGAATTATAACCTTCAAAGAAATTATAAAATCAATTATAACACTTTTTTTTCAATATGGAAAAAAAATTATATTAGATGATATATTTTTTATGCTACAATATCCCTTACATATATAGCTTCCTTACATATATCGCTGCGAGTAGGATCATAATTTCCTGTCCTTTTGTTCAAAAATAAGTTGATCCCTCCTCATGTTACAAAAATATATAATCATTAGACTTAAATATATAGTTGTCATCTTTTTCCTCATAAATTATAGGTCATAGATCATAAAATACAAAAATGATCATTTTACATCTTCCCTGACATAGTAGAAGTTATCTAACTTCTATTCTTTCATAATTTGTTGGATTTCCTTCATTTCCCGCTGCATAAAATATACCATCCTCTTCTAAGAGAAGAACTTCTTTCGACAACAGATCATCTTCCTTGTTATATGTCATGTAAATATGTTGAGTTTTTTTTATGTAAACCTCCCGGTCAACACTCAAATTTTTTTCATCCAAGGATGAAGAGAGATCACCTGAAGATTGTTATCATTAGTAACCAGTCTATGATAATCTTAGAGTCACCAACTAGATGTATCATATTTATCTTCTTAATGCAAGCAAAATAAAGGATACACCACAGAGCAAGAAGTTCACCATTTTTGTTAGTACCATTACCACAATACATCTTCAATCTAAAAGGTCGTAACACTGTACATTTTATAACTGCTCTATCCCCACATTTTGTTCCTCTATATTGTGAAGCTCCATCAAAAAATCCAACTGTCATATCCCAATCAATAAGAGGTGGCCTATCAATTAAGCTACCCTTATCAGCCAAGTATATTTTTATTTCTCCCATGTCGTAAAGTATGTTGTTGCAAAGTATGTCACTATTAGGAAGTTGATCTTCAAATATTACCATATTCCTATGTTTCTATATCTCCCAACAGATAAAACTTGAAAACTCTTTGATATTATCCTTCTTCTTTACCCAATTATGAAAACATTCTGCAATATTTCCTCCTTCCCAAAAGTCTATACATTATAATTTCTTTTGTATATTATAGCATATGTATTTGGTAAAATCACAATCAACAAATAGATGTTTCATATTTTCCTCGTTATTCCCAAAGAGAACACATTTACTAGACCCTACAATACCTCTTTTCACCAGATTCTCCCAAGTAAGTATTTTATGTTCAAGCATTAACCAAGTAAATAGTTTTATTTTTAAAGGAAGTTGTCAATGCCAGAGTTCGGTATACCAGAAATAAGTATCTACCACCCCCTCCTCCAATAATTGAACTTCATATTCTTGTTTTGCATTAACCTGCCCCCAATTAGTGTCCCATGTCCACAATCAAGTATCTTTTTCAGTGTTTAAATCAAATCCTGAGCCTATTAAACCCTTAAAAAATTTATTCCATTCCACTTGTTGTTCCCCTTCCAATCCTAAAGACTTAGCTATTTTCCAGATTGTATGACTTGAATCCTGCAGTTCCATATTTCTTTCTTGTGCTAGAGACTCAA
Organism: Picea glauca; assembly: GCA_000966675.3. NCBI lineage: Eukaryota > Viridiplantae > Streptophyta > Pinopsida > Pinales > Pinaceae > Picea > Picea glauca. Next base: position 129,373 of record JZKD02S2392483.1, on the reverse strand, counting down.
TACCCTGTGTCTTCAAAGTCTGTAAAATATTCTTTGACAATTTGTAATATCCGTGTGCCCCAACTATTGGGTCTATTCCAATTTTGATATCTCTCCGATTATCGGGTTTCCAAGACAACCATTTTGATGCGATGTTAAAGGAAGTGGTAAGTGCTCTCCAAATATTTGAAATTCTAGGCCAGTTTTTCCTTCCTTCCCTAAACCACTATGTCACTAATTTCTTCCTGAGATATTTTTTAAGTATTAACTCATGCCATAGACCAGGTACCATTAGACACCTCCACAGACTTTTTGTTCCTAAGGCTTTCCCAAAGGTAAAAATATTTTTGATACCACAACCACCCACCTTCTTTGGTTTGGCTATCTTTTTCCAACTAATCAAATGTAGCCCTTCTTTTATCTTTTTCCCCATCCACAGAAAATTGAACTTCCTTCTTCTGATATTATTTAGAGTACATTTAGGTATATTAGCTAAAGATAAACAGTACATTGGTATGCTTTCAAGTAAATATTTTACAAGTATAACCCTTCGCCCTAAACTTAGCCACATGTGACTCCAATTTCCAATTCTTGCTTTAAATTTCTTCTCCAACGAGCTCTAAACTGACTTAGTATAACAATTTGGTTTGAGAAAGAACCCAATATATTTAAAAATTTCATTAAGTGGTTTAGTCTCAAAAAGCATAAATTACTTCAATACTGCAAGTTCCACTGTTGTCCACCCAACTTCTAAGAAATCAATTATAACACTTTAAAAAAGAAAACACTTCAAAAATAAAAGGAAAAAATTTATTAGAATGTTTTTAAAATTCAATGAATCCTAATGTGGGAATAAACGATTAATCACAACATGTAAAGAAATGTGAGAATAAATTATAGCATCCTAAAAAATTCCCAACTGAATTTCATCGAAGATAGAGTAAGAATAATAATAATAAAAAAATTAAATGATAATTTATGTTAATCAAAATTTTATTTTATTAATTTCTATATTAAAAACATAGAATTGAAAAATGAAAAAATGTTTATATATATATATATATATATATATATAGTTTGGAGAAAATGTGTTTGTCATTTGTGGAAATTTAAACTAGATGGGAAGGATAACAAATTCCTCCCAATCATTTGAGCTAAATCCAATTAACATTATTTCACATTAATATATTTTAATATGGGTGTATGCAAGAAGTTGGTGGACAAAAAAGTAGCAACCGGGTGAGAACGAACACACCCATATAGGAAGGTCACCTTAAACCACCACCAAGGATGCCAACTCTACTCCTTCATTCTACCGACCTCATGGAGTGTATTTATTCGCATGTAATTTTGTGTTTTTTTAATTTCCTAAATTATTTAAATGCTTAAAAGATGAACCTAATTTATATAAATTGCATTATTAAATTGTAGCACACATAATTAACATGAAACCTAGAGAAATCCAAAACCCGACAATACCGCAGGAAGGCATACTATTTCAAGTGCCCAAGGGAAATCAACCAATATTTTTCATTACATGGCTAGGATGTTTGAATATTACATAACTAACCTAGATAAAAATGAAGTGAGAGACTTGAACATCAAAAAACAAGAATTGATGTCATTATTCATTGATCCCATAATTGGACTACAATCACCAGTCACAAAGAGACACATTTTTATGAACTAGTGTACCTACCAACCATTTAAGGATGATTGGATGGATAGGTGGTTTATGGTTTTTGATAAACCTCCCTGTAATAATAAGGAGGTGCCTCTATATTTCCTTAGGAAATTATGGGCAAAATTTATGTTGGCTCACCATGTCAACTACTTTGAGATTGATGAAATCCAAGGGGTGAGTTGTGGGTCTACATAGGATAGATAAAATGCTAGGCATGACCTAGTGCTAGGTCCTCGTCCTCCTAGGAGAAGGCCTAACCCCCTACTCAATATCCTCCTATCACAAAAACATCACCCAAAAAAAATTATGCATATCAACATTGGCTCAGAGCATGTTGTAGCATGGCAGTTTTGTAGCATTATCTCGACAGGATGTACCTTCAAGTGACATTGGGAGAGGAGTTGTACCTTCAATACATGTAGTGGAGTGAAGCCAAGAGAGGGAACATGGACATATTAGGAATTCATGTGACCCTCAGAGATGCTTGAGTTGCGAGTAGATTTATTATGGGATGATGGAGGCCAATAGATGCATTAGTGCCATTTTCCACCACTGATGCAGCAATAGATGCAACATGTTCATTTGGTGTACCGCATATATATGTATGGACATTGCCTTTGATAAATTTTCCATAGTGATTTGATTATTCTCTAGCATCCTCAAATATAGTGTCGTGTTTCTATAGGTTGTGGTACCATACGGTGATGAACCATGTCAACTTTGGATGGACAAGTTACCCCCTTCACAGTTATCATGTGTCAAGTTAAATCTTGTTTAAATGTGAAATTTGTTATATTTTTTTTTATTGAATTTTACATTTTTGTACTAGTACAAATGTTATAAATATGTATTTAGGTTGATTCATTCACTGCTAGGTCATTTGTAGCACCACCCTTCCATTCACCATCAATACTGACATTTCCTGCATCATTTTTTCCAAGCTACAGGGCTAGTCCAGTCCTTGGCCACCATGCCCTACCTCTTGGGGTTCCTCTTTCCAACCCAAGGGTCTCACAATCACTTATACATCCCATGGAGGTTTATTTTCGCCCACCCCCAACACATTTTCCATCGCATCCATCCACAATGGATGCACCCATATTCCACCCACCCCCACCACCTTTTCCATATGATGCATCCATAGTGGTTGCACCAATACCCCACCCACCCCTGCCATCTTTACAATTGCATCCATCCATAGTGGATACACTCATACTCCACCCACCCCCACCATATTTTCTATCCGATGCATCCACAATGGATGCACTCGTATGCCACCCATCAGTCGTCTCTATTGTAGACCATATTGTGCCATCCATTTAATGTATCTGAATGAAATTTCAATGCTATATTTTGATAATTTACAAAATAATTTTATTTCTTATCTAAAACCATAGAATTTACCAAATATAAGTTTCAATCCATCTCAATAAAATTTTAATACTACATTTTTGCATTTCTAAAATAATTTTATTTCTTATATAAAACCACAAAACTTACCAAATATAAATAATATGGTTGACATAAAAAATATCATTTAAGCATTCCCAAAATTCTCATTAACTCTTGTGAGGTTACCATCTTCATATAAATAAATTTCAACAAAAAAAAACTAAATATATTATTATATACTTATATTACTAAATGAGGTTACCATCTTCATATATATACATCTTAACCCAAATATATATAGAAAAATATCTTGTATGAGAAATATAAAGTAAACTTTAAAAAACTGACTAGTCATCAATATCTTATAAAAAAAACTTCTTCCAAAATAACAAAAATAAAAAACATTAATATTTTTTTACATATCTTTATCATCATTTAATCAGAAACTTTGAATTTATAATTCATATATTCTTTCCAAAACTTCAACTTGATCTCCCTTTTCTCTGGAAAAAAATAAATAACCTTCCTCCATAAATAAATTTGTATAAAACCTCCTAATGAGTGAAAACAAATTGTTATACAAGATATGTAAAAAAATAACACCCACAATCAAAATTTAAAAAATGTCTAATGTCAGTTGCAATTTGAGGTGTCTACGTTGTCTACTAAAGGGGTGTGAAATTTATGGCCATAACAAAAATTATACTCAACATTATACTTTTGTTTGTGTTAAACATATGTTATGGATAGTTTATTGTCAACATTATACTTTTGTTTGTGTTAAACATATGTTATGTGTAGTTTATTGTCATATTATTTGATTTTCATTTTAATTTATGGTTTCAAGGATGAATAAATTAGTCTTCAATGTTTTGGTTTTTTATTTTATGGATATGTGAGAACTTCATCATTGGTGGTGAGTTTTAGTGTATCTCAATGGAATTTCAAATTTCAATGTTATATTAGAATAATTAATAAAATACTTTTATTTTTTTTTATCTAAAATTATAAAATTTATTAAATATGAATTTGATTTCATCTCAATATGAAATTTCAATGCTACATTTACCTATTTATAAAATAATTTTATTTTTTATTTGAAATCATAAAACTTATTTTGTATAAATTATATGGTTAAAAAAAAATCCTCTTCAAATTTGTCCAGCAGTTATTGGAACGAAAAAGACATTGGGCGTGGGAGAGAATGTGGTGTGAGTGATCTCAACTCAACCGCCTTGGGTCTTCGAACTCTCTGGCTACACGGGTATACAACGTCTTAGGGTATATATCCAAGTTTTATTAATTAATTACACTTTGAAATTTTTAATTTTTTCGTTATAACTGAGAACAAATATGGAGACATTGATTGATAGTAAACTAGTAACAATCACTTTTATGTAAAAAGTGGTTGATATATGTTGATCGACCTTATTTTTCATCTTTTTAAATTAATGACGGCTTATATCAATCACTTTTTACATAAAAGTAATTGTTGCTAGTTGACCCCCAACATGCATGGACACAACCATAAACATATTTATACATTTTAAATGTAATAATTAAGTATTAAAATAAAATAATTAATAATTTAGTCAATATTCTTATTAATTAAATAAAATAATAATAGTAATAATAAATAAATTAGTAATAATATTATTAATAAATTATTAATATTCCCCGGATGGGGTGACACATGCACAGTTGGTAGACACGCGGACGATCGTCGGGACGCCCATTTATGGCATCAACCGGTGAGCGCCCTCCGAACACTAAATAGGCTATGGCCTCCACCCACCACTTCCAGTCGATGAGCCCTCTCACGTGAGGGAATTGTACCAGGGGACAGAGCACTAACCACCCAGCCTTAATGGCCTCGGCAGTCACGACAGCTTGGTGCGTTTTCATAACGATGAATTGGGACGGGTTGCATCGGTCGTTCGCAGTGTTCATTCTGCATCGGTCGCTTGCAGTGTTCATTCTGCTCGGACTGAAGCCAAGACAGGAAGCAGCCATTTTGACAGGAGCTCGAACCAGAATCCTCCCCATGCCTAGGCTAAGAGGGAAATCCCGCAGAGGGACAACCTGGTACAGGGATGAATCCAGACGCAGGAGAATTCACAATTTCGAACGGGCGTTGGCTTTAGCAACCACTCGACGCAAGCGACGACCCTGGTCGCCACCCATGGCAATAATAGAAGAGATAAGTTTGGAGGAAGTGATGCAGCACCACCCCTCACTCGCCCGTGTAGAGGAAACAAAGCCACCGCCTGAGGATACCCGGTGGAACCTCCACATGGCCACCACGAAGGACCTCTTCCCACCTTGCATTGTGGAGGAGGAAGACCCTCCCGACGACAACACAGGGGTGACAATGCCTACAGGACAGCCAACTCGTGAAGAGAGGGACTCCAGCACGCGTGCCTCCGGCAACAGTGGGGGGTCGGACCAGCCTCCAGGCCTTGCAATAGGGAATTTCCAGCTCATCTTCGAGCTCCAGAATCTGATGGATGACCAGGCTTTTCGCCTAGCCAGGATGGATTCTCAGCTGGATATGCTTTTCACAGCCTATTCGAAGAGTTCTCCGAAGCGACAGTGCCCAACGTGTGCACATGTGTACTCGCTTCCAGCAAGCTGGCGTCAGAAGAGGAATGACTGTCCAAACACGAGCAGGTAGCCTCACCATAGTTCCTGGTTAGAAGTGTCTTGCTAGTTTCTTAGTTTAGTTAGAATGTTTAGTCTTTTTAAGTCTAGTCATGGCCTCTGTTTTGAAACGGTTTAAGTTTAATAGCCCTGGTTTCCCTCGGGCAAGGCACCCGCATGTATATTTTGAAAACTAGATTGCACCTGGCACTGGACGCTCAGCTATCCTGGTTTCCTGCTCAGGCAAGATAGCTGACGACGTCAATGGTCACTGTATACTCTTTTTTAATAATATGATAGGTACTACCCTTTTTACTTAAAAAAAAATTAAAAAAAATAAATTATTAATATTAAATAAATAATAAAAAATATTATTTAATTATTAAATAATAAAATTATATTTTTAATTATTAAATATTTATTAATTTTAATTATATATTAATATATAAAATACTAAATATATACATTAATTATTAAATATATAAAAAATTTAATGTATTAATTATTAAATATATAAAAAAATAAATATTAATCTATACTGTAATGTATTATTGTGTTAAATAATTAATAAAAGTACATTTATAATTATAATTTATAAAAGTTTATTTATAATAATTTATAAAAATATAGTTATAAAAATACATTTATAATTAATAAAAATATATTTATAAAAAAACATTAATTAATAATTAATAAAAATATTTCTTAATTAATAAATACAATTATAAAGTATGTATACATTATTAAAGTATTAAAATATTATTAATAAATACATATATAAAGCATCTATAATTGCAATATAGTAATAAAGTACTATCAATACATTAATCTATAAAACATTTATATATTAATAAAGTTTTACCAATATAATAATAAAGTATTATCAATACATCAATCTATAAAACATCTATATATTAATAAAGTTTTGAAATTGCAAAAAATATTATTAATAAATACTATTTATTTAAAATTGCTATTTATAAATAGTTTTATAATGTAATTTATTAATTCATTTATATAATCTATTACTTTATTAATTAATTTATGTAATGTAATAAATAGTTTAATAATGTAATCTATTAATAATGTATTGATACAATGATTTAATAAATCATTATTGTAGTAAAGTTTAATGTATAATTTAAATAATACATTAATAATATATAAAATAATATATATAATTTGCAATGTTAAATGATTAAATGTATTGAATAATGATTCATGTATATAAAGATTAATATAAATTATTAATTTTGCACTTACACTATAAACTATAAAGAT
>JZKD02S2392483.1:93666-113507 GCA_000966675.3 Picea glauca | reverse complement strand
AATACATTAACATCAAAGTTTTCCCATTTGAATTAGATTTCACAATATCCCATAATTCATACTCTTTACTCATTCATAAGATCATCATTTACCAAAATAGATTTCATCGTATCCAGCATCATTCTAATGGTATTCAAACATTCAACAATTTCTCTTTCTCGCAATATGCCTCATCATATACATCATCATCAATAGCATTTAAACATTCATAAAATTTTCATTCACATAATAGATCGCATTACATGCATCATAATCAATAACATTTTAACATTCATTACTATTCATAAGTTTAGAGTTTTAAATATATCACTTAATAGTTTCACTGCGACTAAGAAATAGAGTGTATAGGCCTCAGGTAATCCTGGCCGTCTAAGTCAAAAGGTGGTGTTACCTACACCCTTCCTTCGAGAAACACGTTCTCGAGGTGGTCAAAATAGTGATGGATAGTCTCGCCATAGTGTCTTGGCATCCTCGCAAGTAGCAGATCCTAGACTATACTTGTCCCACTAGACCTTAACTTGGTCTACTAGACGGTTTCTGAGCTGTCGGACCCTACGGTCCAGTATGCGTAACGGTTCTACCGTGAGGGTTCCCACATCCAATACCTTCAATTCTTTCCAATTTAGTTTATGTGATTCATCAGCAACAAAATGACGTAAAACATATACATGAAATACATTATCAGTTTTATGCAAGTGGGGTGGCAGTACGAGACGATAGGCAACGGTTCCAATTTTCTCTTGAACCCTGAATGGCCCTATAAACCATGGTGACAACTTTTTCCCCTTCTCGAACTGTATGGTACTCTTATTAGGCCTGATACAGATGAAAACTTGGTCCCCCACTTCATAACTTCGGTCAGTCCTGTGTGCATCAACATAACTTTTCTGTCTATTCTGTGCTTCCTTTAGCCTCTGCCTGATCTGAATCATTTTTTCCTCCATTTCTTGAATCAATTCTGGCCCAACTGTTATTCGGTCTTCAAGTTTATCCCAACTCAATGGTGTTCTGTATGGCCTTCCATACAAAGATTTGTATGGTGGCATTCCGATGGAACTATGATAACTGTTATTGTAGGCAAACTCTACCAAAGGTAGGTGCTTCTCCCACTGAGTTTGATTATCCATTACGTACATCCTAAGCATGTCTTTCATGGCTTGATTTACTCTCTCAGTTTTCCCATCTATTTCGGGATGATAAGTTGTGCTTAAGTTCAATTGAGTCCCCAATGCTAACTGTAAACTTTTCCAAAATCTAGAAGTGAATTTGGAGTCCCTATCTGAAATAATCTTCTTAGGTATCCCGTGCAAATGGATAACCTCACTTATGAAAACTCATGCCACATCAGTAACATCATATGTGTCTCTAACTGGAATGAAATGAGCACTCTTGGTTAACTTATCCACTATCACAAGAATGGAATTGTGTCTATGGGATGTGAGTGGCAACCCTACAACAAAATCCATTGAGATGACTTCCCACTTGGACATAGGAACGTCATGTGGTTGTAGGAGGCCTGTCGGGTGATGGTGCTCGGCCTTCAGTTGTTGACACTCTAAGCATCTGGCGACGAAATGGACTACATCGCGCTTCATTCCTACCCAAAAGAAGAGTTTCTTCATCTCCGCATACATCTTCTTCACGCACGGATGCACACAATAAAGTGATCTATGGGCTTCCTTCAGTATGATGTTTTGAATATCCCCATTCTACAGAATGTACATCTTTCCTCGATATCTCAACAATCCGTCTGTTTCTAGATTATACCCTTCATACTTTTGGTCTATCTACCTCCCGTTCTAGAGGTTTTAGGTAACTTTTATATACCAACTGTCTCCTAGTAGTTGTGCCAACACCTGTTCCCTCAGACTAACCTTTAAGGTCACCAAGGAGAAGATACATGGTCTCCTACTCAAGGCATGTGCGACCACATTTTCCTTTCCCTTTATGTATGAAATACCAAAATCATACTCACTCATAAAATCACTCCATCGCCTTTTCTGGGCATTCAGATCTCTTTGGGTGAAGAGATGTTTTAAACTTTGATGGTCTATTTTGAGTTCAAAATTTTGCCCCACAAGATAGTGCCTCCAAAGTTTCAGAGCTAGCATTACAGCTGCCAACTCTAAATCATGAGTCGCATATAACTCTTCGTGCTTCTTCAACTTTCTTGATGAATAAGATATCACTCCTTCATCTTGCATTAGCACGGCCCCCATTCCTTGTTTCAAGGCATCTGTATAGACCATGAAATCCTTTTCCATATCTGGCACTCATAGAATTGGTGCACTAGTTAGTAACCTCTTAAGATCAATGAATGCACTATTACATTCTTCTGTCCATTCATACTTGACCCCTTTTCGTTGTAACGTGGTGATGGGTTTCGCTATTTTTTAGAATCCTTCCACAAATCTCTGGTAATAACCCGCTAGCCCCATGAAGCGTCTCATCTCATGTGCGTTTTTTGGCACTGGCCATTCCAGAATGGCCTTTACCTTCTCTGGGTCCACCGAGATTCCTTCGCCTGAAATGATATGACCTAAATAGTGGATCTCTTTCTGAAAGAAGGAACACTTCGACAGCTTTCCATACAATTTGTTCTTCCTAAGGCAAGACAACACTATTCGCAAGTGTTCCTCATGTTCTCTTTCATTCCTGGAATAGATGAGAATGTCATCTAGAAAAAATTGTACAAATCGATCTAAGTACTTCCAGAATACGTCGTTCATGAGGCTCATGAACACCGATGGTGCATTAGTCAATCCAAAAGGTACTACAACAAACTCTTAATGTCCAAATCGAGCTCGAAAGGAAGTTTTTGGGATATCACTCTCCTTAATCCTTAACTGATGATACCCATATCGCAAATCGATCTTTGAGAATAGCGCTGCTCCCTTCATCTGATCGAAGAGGTCATCTATTCGCAGCATTGGGTACCTATTTTTCACTGTAGCATGGTTCAAGTCCCTGTAGTCTATACACAGTCGTAAGGATCCATCCTTCTTTTTTACAAAAATTACCGGTGCGCCCCAAGGTGAGACACTGGGCCTTACTAGCCCTAAGTCTAGTAACTCCTTCAATTGCATTTGCAATTCACAAAGTTCCGGTGTCTTCATTCGATACAGAGTCTTGGATATTGGTTCTGCACTAGGTTTCAGCTCAATGGTAAAATCAAGCTCCCTCTCAGGAGGTAATCCTGGTAATTCGTCTGGAAAAACATCCTGAAATTCTGACAATACTGGGTACTGATCCAATGAGGGTCCCTTCCTTTCTTTCACTGCCTCCATAACATAAAGTCAACACCCTTATCTCAAGCATCTATTAACCTTCATATTTTATATAAAGCGTAATGACACTTTTCTCTGTACACCTTGGATCTCTATTGGTCTTCCTTCATTATCAATACAAAGTACCTTCTTGGAGAAACAATCTACCAAAGCTCGATGAGCTGCTAACCAATCCATTCCAATGATTAGGTCATATGCTCCAAGAGCAGTGACATATACCTTCAACCTGGTAGTTCACACTCCTAGGTATACTATACAATTATCGACACTAGGTCCTACAACTTTTTTTTCCTGAAGCCATCTCGACTTGTTTAAAGTCATCGTGCTCATAGGCTGCCAGCCCACTCTTTTCTAATGCAGATGGTGAAATGAAACTATCTGTCGCACCAGAATCAAACAAAATCTTAACATTAATATGATTTAACGTAACTGTCGACTCCACTATGGTGGATTGATGTTTAGCCTGACGGTTATTAACCGCTGCATAAATATGGTGGTTGCTACCTGACCTTCCCATTGGTGCCTTTCCTTGTCTGTGCGCAAAACTTGATTGTAACTCTGGACAGTCCCATTCGTAATGGGGTCCTTCACATATCCAACATGCAATACGAGATTGAACCGGTGCACTATTATGTGACTGATTCCTAAACGAGTTTCTTCCTCCGAGACCCCTGCCCCTACTAGCTGCTCCTCGAGATGGTCGTGGGCTTGTCTACACCGTTGGCGATGAATGAGATGTTGCACTAGATGCCATTGAAATTCCTGCAGCTACTTCCCTTGGCACGACTCTGTCACCATAAGGTGGTGGCCTTGAGCCCCCTCCCCTAGTAAATATCCTCGGGGTATTTCCTATGAATCCGGGGTGATGTGGAAATGTCGATCTTGTACCCCCTGTTAAGTTCATGTGTTCTTCTACGTAACGCGCATTTTCTACCACCTCTGCCACTGAAGACGGTTTCCACATCCTTACCATAGCTCTAATCCTTAGGTTCAATCCATAAACGAAGCACTCTGCCTATTGTTGGTCATTTTCCATATACCAAAACATACTTGACTAGTTCCATAAACCTGATCTCATATTCTTCTACAGTTCTGTTTCCTTGGACTAGGGCATGAAATGCCCCTACTTGTTGTTCCTCATAGTATGCTGGTAGATATTTTCTTCGGAACCTCTCCTTGAAAAGTTCCCAAGATACTGTGTCTGGGGTAAGGTGTAGTTGTCTTTCTAAGTTTCCCCACCAATTCAAGGCACTATCTCTTAACTGGAAAATTGCAATCTTTGCCTTTGAATTGGATGCATAGTCCCTTAAGGCAAAACACCTTGTCATGCCTTCCAACCATGCTTCTTCGCGTTCACTGGCACGACCCCCAGCAAACTCTGAAAGTTTGATTTTCTGCAAATCTCGAGTGATGTCTTCAGGTGGAAGTCCTCCCCCTGAATCCCTTGATCCTTCTGGATTACCCATTCCAGATGGTGGGGGTTTCACTTTAGTCCCTGCTGGTTGGCGCCCTTTTAAAGTCTTGTTAATATCTTCTAACGAGCGTAGTATGGGAGCTAGTTCGGGCGATGGTGGTGGTGGTGCTAGTGGTGTTGGTGGTGGTGATGGCGTTGGTGGCATGGGTGGTGCCCGTGATGATGCTCCCCGGCCTCGAACTCTTCGAGTCTTGGCCATCTGGTATGACTTAACCTGCATCACCCAAAGCTATTAGGGTGAGTTCCAGGACATTTCAAATTGGTTCTACTTAAACTCAGAAACAAGGTTAGGTGTAAGTTTTCTTTACTTGGCTATAAATAGACATTACTCCATAAGGGGAATTGGCTCGGTTTTGGGTTAGGATTAAGCATCTAAGCTTGGTCAACATCAAACTTTGAGGTAGGATAACCTTACACTTAAATAAATACTTAATTAATTTAAGTAATTTTCAACCCAATTAACCTCTCATTAATTTATACTAACTTAACCTTATTTATATATAAAATTATTTATACCAAGTTATTTAATTTATTTCATATTATTCTTAATAATTTATAATATATATAACAAAAATTAGTTTAAACGTGCACACAAAATTTCGGGCACACATGGGTTCCACATGCTCATCTGGCTTCCTTAAGCTCCCTCGTATCTAACCTCATCATTCTCCACCTGTCAACCTTTCAACTCTCTACGCATCCTTCCTCTGTCCCACTCTCTCATCCGCTAGGACTTGCCTCGTAGCAATCTTTGTCCATCATAGATTTGCCTCTGCTTTGCTCAGAGGTTTCCAAAATCTCCCTTGCCATGGCTCACATCCTCACCATTGTTCAGAGCACCTTGCTAGTGCCGGGTATTGTTGTATATGCTCCAGTTCGTTTTACAGTAACCGAGTACAGTGATATGGCCACTAGCAAGATCCAAAACATGGAGTCCAGTCTCTCTGAAATATTGGGAATCATCCCCCTGTCTGTATGCATTGCGGAGCTCGCCCTCAACTATGGTAAGAGGTACGATTCAGTCCTCCAGTTGTGCATAGTTTCAGTACCTTCATGAATAATGCGGGTTAATCGAATTAAGAAATTGCACAACCTTTCCTTACGCTATGGTAAAGATTGGTGATTTCTCTTTTGAAAAAAATGTTTTTCTTGTAATTCCAGCGCTGTACAGATTTTGGTGCTCTGCCTTCAATTTATTTCGTTTATCTTTATAAAAAATTTCATCTATGCATATGCATGTAGTTATACGTGTAAATATATATAGTTTTATAGGTGTACAGGATCGTTCAATTTCATTGACTGAGCCTAAGCGACTCTTTGGAATTTCCTTCAGAATTCATGGTCGAATGCCCCAATCCATAGGCCTTATCTTCCCTCATCACGGTCTTTGCACCTATTGTGGCTTATCCCCGACTCAGTATCAGAGTTCGGGGTTTCAGACTTTTCGCAGTCACGATCCCCTTACCTCTCCAATTCCCTATTTGCGATGGGCTCAGTTTCTAAGAGTTAGCCCCTTACTGACTATACCTTGGTCTATATGACCGTGTTCACAAGGCCGTTTCCACTCATTTTCCTATCGGGATTTGGGGTTTCGGTGTTTGCGATGTCAATGAATGCACGTCCTTAAGATTCCCGATCCCCGATCTCCGATGCCACCTGTCGTTAACTCCCGACAAGGTTGGACCTTCTGACACCTGTCCTCACTTAAATGCTATGATTGTGGGACCCCGTCACGTTTCAGGATTTCGCGACTTCTCTCGTCGTGATTCCTTGATGTGCGGGAAACCCGAAATGCCGAAATCCTGACTCCTTCAGATCCTCGAACACACGTCCCTTGGATCAACGGCTATGATGATGTCGAGAATTTGCATATCGCGGTTTCTTAATGAAAGGGTTTCGTGTCCTTGAAATCCCCGATACGTTGATTCCCAATATGCCTATGGGGCCAACCGCCGATGATTCTTGATGGTTGCCAGCTATCCTTCAGATGGACGGTTCAGCTCTCATCGGGAAATCACATATCACGATTTCATTATGTAAGAGTTTCACGACCCTGGAAACTCCAATATGAAAAACTCTGACTTTCTGGGATCTCTCGCCACGTGTCCTCGTTGATGGACGGTGTTGATCCTATCAGGAAATCGTGGATTGCGATTTCTTGTTGCGAGCATTCCATGTTCTCGAAAACCCTGATATCTCGAACTCTGGTTGACTGATAGCTGGCCTCCACTAGGCCTCTATCCTCCTTCTCTGTCGTGACGACAACTGGCCCCCACTTATCAGGGTTTCAGGACTTACGATGTCCTGAATTCCTTGTCCTCAGGGACTTCGATTTCCCGATATGCGACTATCGTCTGATCCCTGACACCTGTCCCGTGTGAACAGACGGCTCAGATCTCGTCGGGAAATCGCGGATCACGATTTCCTGTTGCACAATTTCTTTACCCTCTAAAACTCTGATGCTCTGTCTCGCTATGATCTCATGCCACGCGTCCTCACCGATGGACGGTCCAGATCCGATCAGAAAATCATGAATCGCGATTTCCTTAGGCAACGGTTCTACACTTCTAAAATATCCGATGGTAAAATCCTGACGCCTTCCAGAACGCTGACACGTGTCCTGTCGATATCAACGGCTAGGATCCCTTCTCGGGATTTCGAGAACCACAAGGTCTCGATTTTATAACTTCACAAAACCTCGATGACTCAGATTTCCTGATGACTCCTCCTATGCATGCTAGGGCTTAAACCCCGCGCAACTTGTCTAGATCTAATGGCTGATGGGATTTCATCCGAGATCTCATGGTGCAGATCCGTTCTCCTATGTAACAAATAGCTCTTCTTTGAGATAATAATTAATTTGCATGAAACATTATGTAATGTAAAAAATTTCTCTCTTTGGCACGTTTGAAATTTTATATGGGTCTATAGTTCCTGAGATTTTCACATTATTTAAAATTCACCAAGGCTAATACAGGCAACTAGTTTCACTGTTCCTGCATAATATAAGTCTAATAAATTTCCTTTTTCAGCCTGCGCATCGACAGTTCCCCCTTTAGGTAAATTCGAGATAAAGTAGGCCCTTTTAAGGTCTCGCAAATGTCTTTTGCATTTTATTTAGTATAATTTGTGTAGTTATTGGATCTTACCAATTTCAAGCCTTTGACAGAAGCTTCCCATGACATTTCTATCAGTTTTAGGTGTCTATTCTACCCGAACTTCATTGACAAGCATTGCTCAAAGAAAGTTAAGTTACGACTTCTTCTTTTCATGCCTATTAGCTTTATGTAATGCCCATATACTTCTAAACATAATTAATATTCATAAGCATTTTTATTTGGTAAACTGAAATAATAACTTCTTAGCATAATAGTGATTCTCATAACAACAACTTCAGCAACTTAGAATTCTCAATAAATACTGAAATCGTGACAGAAAGAAATAAATACATAACTTACAAAGTACCTGGTTTTGATGATAATTTTTGTTGCCTCTTTGCTTTGTTGTTGCCTTCCTACTCCCTGCTACACAGATCAACCCTGCCACAAATAGGAAAATAACTGCCCAAAACTATTGTCCTCCCTGCCAACTAGGAAAACTACCTAGCTCCAGGATATTTACGGATATCCTAGCCCTCCGTGCCCAAAACCTTCATCAACTCAGTGCCTCCCGTGATCAAAAGTCATAGTCCAGAACACTCTGTTCCTTGCTCACAGCAAGCCAACAGTGAACAAAATATCACAGGCTCACAGCCAATACCACAGTGCACAGAAAATCGCTGCTCACAGCAAAACGCAGAATATTTGTTCATGACAAAACACAACCGTCCACAGCATCCATTCCGTCCCCTCCCGTCAAATGGTGCGCACATCCCCCTCTTCCCATCCCTTATTCCTCCCTGCCGACTCATGCACTTACTCCTTCAACCACCCTCCATCCTTCGTCCTTCGTCATGAGTTAATGTTTTATCTTCTCGGGATCCATGGCTATCCCTCTCTGCATACGCCACCATTTTATATCATTTTCATTGATCTTTTAAATTATAATTCTCAGGTCATTAAATGTGTTCTATAGTTAGAGTATTACTTAGTTAATCACAATCATTTTCTTTTAATTAATTTTACTTTATAATCTTTAATCATTTATTCAATTAGGGTCGTTACAACTTTAATGATTCCTTAAAACACTGTTAGGGGAGTTGACAAATAAACATTATATCTCATAGTAGATGCATCATACACACAAATAACCATAACCTCATCCTATTCTAACCCTAACCCTAACCTAATGATTATGGAAATCCCTAATTATTAAAAAAATTATAATTATAATATATTAATGTGATTAACTTGTCATGGGGAAGCATGTTGCAGGACTCATCCTACCTTAAGGTTGCAGTCACATGGGACACTGGTGTGTTAATTTGAAAAAGATGTGGAAGCTGGTGTATTATGTCAGAATCCTTTGTAGTTATTTGCTTCAGTCATAGCCTGTAAGAAGAAAATGAATGGTTAATGGACTTTGTTGCACAGGGAAAAGAACTAAAGAGTATTGCAAGTGGAGGAGACAGTACAATTTCTAGTTCAGAATTAGAAGATAATTTAGACGTATGTCTGGAATTGGAACCATACCAGCGGGAGGCACCAATTGATTCAGGAATTGATGTTAATATTTGAAGAAGATTGTAACCTCGAAGATATTGCCAACTTATTTATGTTTTGATAATGGAATTCAATGTGAATCTAGTATTTAGATATTCAACCTTATTTAATTCAAAAAAATTAGTTCATTCATCCTTTATAAGACAAAGCATATATAATTTAATGGATTCAAGTGAATGTAAATATTTCTCAAGTGAATATATAATTTAATGAATTTAAAGTATTTTTCCAGGATGAATGAATGAACGGCATTAGCTCATAAATGTTTTTGATTGCTTAAGCACCCATAATTTTGAATACTATTCCTAACTATACCTCAAGTTCTTACACATAATTACTTTTATATATTCTTAGAAAAATATATTTTAATATAAAATCTATTTTTTTAATAATTTTTAAATTATAAATTATAAATTATATTTATTATTTCATTTTATTAAAATAAAATACAATCCCATAAATATGTATTGTTCATTTATTTCATTTCAAAATTTATAAAACATTAAAATTTTAAATCTGTAATCTTTGGGAAAGTTTATTTGCAAGATATATAAAACCATTGATAATGGAGATCTTGTTCAAAGATTTATAAATTAAAATATTTAATTTGAAAACACATTATGTAAAAGTGGTCTCCACTTAATATCATTTACGAGATATATAAGAATCCGTGCATGTTTTTGCAAGATATATAAGAATAAGTACATGTTTCTATGTGTTCCTATTAGCATGCATTCTCGAATTCCACCTTTTCTTTTATTGTGAGCTTCCACTTCGTAAAGAGCCATGCCGAGTTCTCCATCGTGGATTGAAAGTGGGGTTTCCCACTCTAAACATTATCACATTGCAACATCCCACTCTGGTGCACTGAGAAAACTTATTCTTTCAGGACACTTGCTTGCAAGTGATCCAGACTATTATGATATTAAAACATTTGTCCTTGATTATGATGCATTATGATAGATGACATGATGTTTACTGCATTCACATAGACAGGTGATATTGACTCGGTTTGACTGAGTGTGCAGGGTTTTGGACCTTGAGGATGCAAAGGCATCGATGGAACCCCTTGGAATACAGATTGAGTCAGGGAGTGTGATATTGGGGTTTGATTGTTTTATTGTGATTTTAGTACGTTTGATTAGATGATATGATGTGGACATGTTTTGACATGATTGTTGATTATGCAGGCTAACGATATCTTGCCGACCAAAGTAACATATGGATTAAAGGGGCCACACGCTATTACCAGAGAGGTTGAGGGAGAGGTGTGGACAAAAGCCCTGCCACATCCTACTAGCACTCCCGCCGTGGCTCGAACTGTAGGTAACGATTACCTAGTTTGAGAGGATCCATGATGTCGTGAGGGTAGACTGGGACAGTCACTCACGATGACTCCAAGTGGTGCACAATAAGGCGGGGGCCTTATTTCTTAGAAGCCCTTAGTCTCCCACAAGTTCACCTAGTGGAGTATTGACTGCAGGGGTTATTGATGTCTACCAATCAGTCAAGAGGCGAGTGGAACCTTTGGAGCACATGGTGCACCCTAAAGGGAAGGTCACGCAAAATAAACACTAGAGGCAAGTGGCACCCTTGGAGCACATGGTGTGTCCTGAAGGTCACATCGTGATGATGGTGATAAAGGAACAAACCTAGATGGCCCTAAGAAAATTAACATGTTAAGAATTTAAAAAAAAAACAACTTCCCTAACTGAATGTCGCCCAGTTCAGAATCTAAGTTCTAAGTCTAAAACTTCTCTAGGGGTAAACTTTTGTCTACCCTTAAGAAAAATACTTTATAAAAATAAAATAATAAATTTTAAACTAAAAACCACTTAACTAATAGTTGTGGACTTCATAAATTTTTGGGTAAAGTGAAGAGAGTAAGAAATTAAATAAAATATGTGGATATCAAAGGTAAAGAAGAAATAAATTATTTAACTTGTGAAAGTGTAAAAATATATTAAATTGATAATAAAAGGGAAAAGAGTAAATAGCGCAACTGCCATTTTGGCTCTAATAAAAAGGGGAAAGAAGGGAATAATAAAAATTAGGAAACTAAGGAATGGAGGAAACATAATAAGGGAAAGAGGGGAACTTATGGTAAAAACCGAGGTCAACATAGTAAATAATCTGCAATTAAGAACCTTCTAAATTGAACTAGATTAGAAAATTCATTTTAGGGAAAGTATTTAAACCTGTAAGGGAACCTAGGAACACTTTGGAGTAAATTTAGGAGCAACTCTAGGTGGGTGAGGGAATTGAAACAATTATTAATTTAAAGAAAATATTTATTGGAGGAAAGTGGGGGATGGACGACACTTGTAGGAAGGAGAATTATTAAAACTTAAGTTAAATGAAATTAGGGAAAGAATGGAAGTTATAAAATTCTATAAAAGAGAGAGAGGAGAAGGAAAAGGGGGATCAGTTGTTAGCGTAACATTACGCTACCGAATTTGTGACCTGACTGATTACTTGTGGGTAGTTGGGTTTTCCCAGCTTGGATAGGAGTGGTAGCTCGGCATTGCAAGGCGAGATGGGATCTAGACGTATCATCTAGATAGTGTGTGTCCCCTTTGTGGCTCGGGGGGCTAAGGGGGAAGAAGAGTACCCCTAGCGTTGGTTGGGAGGTACCGGTGTAGTCTCGATGGTCGGCGAGTGGGAGCGACATGGAGCACGCAGACGTCATTCGAGGCAAGAGAATAGGCAAAAGTATGCTCTTTTATTTGGTAGAGTAGAATGCATATTAAATTACTTCGGCGATTATATTTGTTGGTTGTAAAAATGATAACTTAGCTGTTGTAACTCAGTAATCGATGGAAATAATTTATACTTCATCTATCGCATCTATTTCATTATGTGGCTATCTCTGTTGTGCTCCTTGGCAGTGTGTTGTTTTTATACTTCTTGCGATTGTATGCCACTGTGAGGTGTTCCTTTTCTTTATCTGCAATTGTAATGACTATGGTTCTTTATTTTGGAATGTGCCTCCATTTCCACTTGATTGTCAACTTTTGAATGTTCATTAGGGACTGCATTTGAGAGAAAATGAAATCCCTCAATGTTTTAACTGGCTCAAATGTATACTACATTTTTTCTTTATACCTTGGGTCTGCAAATTCCTTTAGCGATTCAATACTTGGATGACTATTGTAATCTGCATTCCTTGATGCATATAGTCACGTTTCATTTACTGTATACTGGTTGAGGGTTTTCACTTTTATTACCATGACTATTCTCAAAATAAAATAAAATAAAATAAAATACCTTCCATCTTCCAGCTCATTTTTGGCGTGTTCTACCCAACCTCCAAATCGTCCATCATGGCGTTTTCACTGTGTATGATCACTTCACATTTCTGGCATTAATAGGTAGTGGTGTGGGTGGTTGCATTGATCTTTGTGCTTAACAACTTATGTGCCTTACCTGTTTTGTATTGATGACTAACCTACATTTTTTCCCTGCAAATTTTATTTCCTTCCCTAGCGAACTTCACCCAACAATTTCACACCTACCTCAACCGTGAGTTAAACCGTATTTTAGAACAACAGATTTGGTATTGGAATCAACGTCGTGTGTGATTTACAGTGCATGTTTACACCATGGTTTTGACTATTGTATGCGTTTAACTACCGGGTAATTTGTTGAGCTGTGAATGTATTGTTTTTCCCACAGGATTTTTTCCAGCCTTAACGTTGATAGCATTTTTACCTACATACTTTTTTTAAAATGGTGTTGACAGAGGATGAACTCTCACAACGATTTTTATGGCTCAGAAATATCATTTTCTTCACTTAGGTTATTATATGACTTAATTCCTGGCTTCATAATAGATAATCAAATTTTCTTTTGACTCAACCATCTTAGATTTAATTCCCCGTTGCATGACAACGATTTGTATATAGTCGGTTTAGTGTTATTTTCTTTGAACAAGAGCCTATCCATATCAACATCAAACACGATTCCTTCTAGCTTTAAGGGACAACAATTAATAAATGGGCTTTAGTGGCGATCTCATTTCACTCTGCGATATTCCTTGGACAAGAAATTACCTCGTTCACATATCGCTCCCTCGATTAGTGCTAGACACTTACTTGTGGTAGGAATGACTTATAGCTTCCCCAACTAATAGAAACAACTTGTATAGAGAAGTCATCCAGTGGGCTGACACAAATTGTTTGCAGAATCTTCGTCAGCTGCGCATTGACTGTGCAAGCGTGGCATTGGCAATTTTAGAAATCCTGTGTGTTCATTGAATTAATGACAACAATTTGTTTACATGTCAGACAACGTTTTACAGTTAGACTTGGGGGGGTACAATAGTTCTTTAAAATTTAGTCTGGTAGCTCCCTAGTTGTTATCATAACAATTTATTTAATGACGATATTATTATTATCTCTGTGGACCATTCTTTGTTGGGGTTGTGTAATAGCTAATTCCTTGGACCACATGCCCTTAACTATAGCAAGGAAGATGTAATCCCTGTCAGCAAATTCTTAGGATCCCCTTTGACTACGCGTTGGGAGGGTCACTTACTGATCAACTGCGTTGGGTCTACCTGTGACTGCAAGTCTGTGACTATGAGTGACCTAGATCGCGCGGACCAACCCGGTGGGAATTGTCCACTGGACAGTCACCTTTTTGACACCGAATCCTTACCAGAACCGTGTTGCTTTATGTTCTGATCTTTTCCTAAGTGGTTGTACTTTTTTTTCTCGTTTAATGAACGGTGAGAAATTTCCCCGTTGTGTATGACCTTGGCTTTTGGTTTTGGGATGTGATAGGTTTTAGTAAATCGGAGGATTTTTCTTATTTAAATCTTATTCTTAAGTGTTTTTGCTACTATCGTATCAATTCATTATTGTTTGTAATTTAGGGTAGCTTATTTTATTACTATTAATTGAGTTGTTTTTATTCATTGTGGAAATAATTAATTTATATAAATGTAACAAGAATAAATACAACACTTGGTCATAACGAATACTGTTGAAGGCAATGCTCAGTTGATACTGGTATAATGTTTTTATTGCTAATTTGTTAAGATTGATCGGTTATAAGATTAAAATTGGATTTAAGAAAGGATGTCAGAAGTAGTTTTCAAGTTGTGCCAAATGAGAAGATGACCTTGCTAAACTAGACTTGATTTTAGAGTGCAATATTGTTAATTAGATTTTAAAGTCTAACCCTTTATAAGGACAGACTTGTTGCATTAATTGTCTTCTAGTTTGATTAAAGGTACACTCCCAAGCAACCCTGTAGTGGTAGGGAGTAATTTAAGAAGTTATTAATGATTCACTATTTCAATTTGTTTAATTTATATAACTTATTAATTGTGATATTAATGGTTGTGTTGATGTCATGATTTTTTCTATACTTGTTGTATCAATTGTCATGGTCGGGTAATGTGATTAAAAATTACACTTCCAAGGCAATGCGGCACTAGTATAGTGATAAATTTAATGAGATATTATGGTTCACTAAGGCCTTTGCCTTTAATGTGGATAACCTAGTTTTGGCTATATCAATGGTTATATTATTGTCTTGTTAATTACTTTATTTGCTATATCAGTTTCCAATGTCTCATTTTTTATTAAATGTATTACCTTCATTGCAATGAAGTAATAGTAGTAGAGAGTAATAAATGATGCACTATCGTGAAATGCCTTAATGTAGATAACCATGTTGTTGCAGATCTCGATGGTTATTTTTTTGTCTTTAGCTTAGAAGTCTTGGTCTTCTTGTGTTGGGCAGGTTGTAGACACCTCCATGTTCCTCAGAACATTTTCCAGCCCTGAGACCTTAAATGGTTAAAATAGATGGGAACCTAGGCTTGAGATTTTCTTATGTGTCTTGGAGGTCCTAACCATTGCAGGGTAGGACGAGAGGGTAGTCAATCTTAATTTTTTTTTCGGTTGATCGTTGTACCTTGCTTGTAGTTACTTGAGGTGCGTCTTAGATCGTTATGTTGTCGTTACAGTACATGAGCCATGTTCATCATCATATGGTGACGTAGAGTCAAATGTATTTATTATCCTTGTACACACGCGTAGACACAAAAAGAAAAAAAAAAATTCACTTGTTATAAGAGGTTTGTCGTCGTAACGGGGAGGTTCGTTACATATGGTATCAGAGCGGGTTCAACCCGTGACTTGGGATAGCTATGGCTTTTATTGACATGATTGGATTATACTATTGCTAATCGAGTTGATTGTGTGCGTGCAGTTAATCATGGTTAGAGGACACCGTGGAGGAAGACGACAGGGTGCCAGGGGAGGAGGCATGACGCCTCTAGTAGCATCCATGCCTGAGGGGTCTAACCCCCAGGGAGACGAGCAGGTTCTCGGACAGGAGCAGATAGCAGTTGGTGATGTAGTCGAGATGATGAGATCCTTTCAGCACATGTCCTTGGCATTGATAAGTCATTTGGACAGAGATGAGGTCAGGGCACCGACACCCGTTGAGGTTCCGCCGTGCACACTAGCCATTACAGGTAGCATTCATCATGAACTCGAGAAGGTCAAGTTTCTCGAGTTCTTTGGTGCCCCAGATGGCACAGTTTCCAAGTCATGGTTGGAGAACATGGCGATGTGCTTCGCACTTTGTGATTATACCTCCAACATGAAGGTCCACATGGCGGTCTTTCAACTGAAGGGGAGCAGTCTTCTATGGTGGAAGCTACTCCTACCGTAGCTGAACATGGCCATCGAAGACGTGTCATGGGATCTGCTCGAAGAACGGTTCTGAGAGAGGTACCTTTCAGAGGAATTCATCGAGCGTCAACTCAATGAGTTCAACACCTTATGACAGGGAGGTCGTACGGTGCCCGAGTACAAGGCATGTTTTATGGAGCTACTCCATTATGCTTCGCACCTTAACACTAAAAAACTTAAGGTCAACAGGTTCGTGTTTGGCCTTAATGGCAGCCTACGTGCAAAGGTTAGGATTTTGATGCCCCAAACCTTGAACGATGCCATCTAGAAGGCCCTCATAGAAGAGCAGGAGCTTATCAGTGGGGGTCAGACCAGGACCCGAGTGAGACCAACAGAGAAAGTTTCATCTGGAACACAGTAGCACCAGACATCAGCGAGACATATGCCAAGAAATCATGGCTTCCATAGGGGATCCACTTTCACTACACCCTGACAACTGCCGCCTCAGCAGCAAACACCTTATCGGGGACCACAATAGTAGCAGTTTAGGCCTATTCAGTAGAATAGACCAGGGTACTAGGTCGGTGGGCCGTCATCTTCTACTTCGAGTACCAGGACTACTGGGCCGAAGAAGGGGTGTTGGACATGTGGGGAGACACACTACCAGCGTGACTGTCCTGTGGAGAGGACTTGAGTGTCTGGATCAGCCGGACCCACTACTGTGGGAGATATGGGCAAGGCCCATCAGATTCATGCATTGGTGAATAACTGCTAGGCAGAGCACCAGTTGACTGTGTTCGAGATGACAGGTACTATCGCTGACCAAAACCTTAGTATTTTGATAGATCCTGGTGTTATCGAGAGTTTCATTTCTGGTGCAGCGCTAAAAAGGATTAAGGTAAAGGTAGTCGAACAGGATGAGTTTAGCTTCGTGGAGATGGCCTTGGGAGCCAAACAGAAGGTTGGAGGAAAGGTTATGGATTGTATCCTTAACCTGGGAGAGTTTGTCAGAAGGGACAACCTATACATCACGATCCTAGGATCTTATGATGTTGTGATTGGTATGGATTGGTTGGAGTCACATGAGGCGATACTCAACTGTAAGAAAAAATAGTTGAGCTTGGTTGATGATGATGGATACAGACGTGTGATTGTAGGATGGAACCAGGGAGTTTTCTTGAGGTTCATCTCTTCCTTACAGTTACGGAAGAGTATGCGCAAGGGGTCCAAGATTTATGTGATCCTTGTGTTAAATGAGAAGGGGGTAGCGGAAGGTCTTAAGCACCTTCTGGTGGTGAGAGAGTTTGCAAACGTGTTTCCAGAGGAGTTACCTGGGATGTCGCCAGAGAGGGAATTGGATTTTACCATAGACCTGAAACCAGGGACTGAACCTGTTGGAGCCGCCCCTGTTTTTTCACCTCACACAATTTTGAATATTTGATACTTGAGATCTAAGGTTGTTTTTCTTTTCCTTCCTAAATCATAAAACTCTGAAATCTTGTCGCTTGAATAGAAATGCTTTTTCACTTTCAAAAAAGATCCATTTTTTGAAAGTATGTTCGCTCTCTTGGTTTTATTTCGGGATATCGCAAGACAGACACTTTAATTTTTGAATTCACAAGTCCCGAGTCGCAAAACCACGAACTCGTTTTTCAATTTTTTCACCCAAGACATTGACTATGGTAAAACGTTTAACCCATGATTAGACGTCGTCGGGGTTTCGCTCCTCATAATCCGTCAGACCAAAGTTTTTGTTCTTACAGCCCTGATAGCCGAGAACACGATAATTTTTGTGAGAACCTGGGTCGAGAACTAAAGGTAAAAAACTAACCATGGTTAGTTTTGGTTATCGGCACATCGCCACTCGGCACTTTCTTTCATAAAGTTAAAATGTCCAAACCCCGATTCAAGAAGTTGAAACATGATTATGGCAAGATTAATTAGTCGCCTAATCTAAGATTTCCTTCTCTTAATTCGAGCCTTAATTATCGCCACATCGCGATATCGCGACTCGGCATATCATTTTCCCAAAAATCTGTCCTCGAATTCCTGAGTCACGATATGGCGAGTAAGTTAATTATATAATTAAGGATGTGCCAAATCACGATTACCATTGATTACGTTAAAATCGGCACTCGCGGTCTCGCAAGTTAAAGAGTCGAAAGGTGAAACGGAAATTCACGATGCAGCGAAAAGCGAGAAAATTATTTAAGTCATTAAATTTTGAAATTTTAAATTTAAACAAAATATGTCCCATGCATCAAGGTTGGCACATTTCACGAGGTACTTACTTACTCTCCATAACTCGACTACCTGTCAAGCCGCCGAACATTGATGACATTAATGAAGAATTAGGGTAAATCCATGAATAAATAAGATCGGATTTATACAATAAATTTGGTTTTATTTGCGATTTGATAGTCTTATTTCAAAGGTACAGGATTTTCAAATATATACGAGAGTTTCATTCTATGTTAAAACATTTCTCTTAAGCGCATAGAGCTCACTTTTCTCCAAGGGAACTCATTTCCACATGTATACACAGGTCTATTGCAGAAGAGCGAAAAAGAAAGCGTCAGCCATCGCTCCAAGGAGAGAAGCGAAAGTGAATGTCGAGGTTGCAGCGCAGGGTCCAGACAACGTCTCAGATACTTCACCTCGGACTGGCGGCTCAGTACCCACCTGGTCGTTTATTTCAGATATCCTGCAATCCGAGCTGGTAAACTATTCAGACTCTGATGACGATGACAATAATATTGTGAAGGATGACCTGAACACTAAGTACAAGACAATTGTTCAGTCGGGAATGCACCTGGTTGCAACAAGACCTCGGTTGCTCCCATACTATGACATGATCCGATGGGCATTGGATCACATCGACCTACCCTCCAGAACTATCGTAAATGACCGACAGGCCATGGTCGGGACTTTTAGGCCCGAGCATATCCAATCTATGTATAAGCTCCCAACAACTTCTGAGTACACATATGGCAAAGAATTCCTGGCAGACTTCAAAAAGAAGGAGTGCGAAGAATATGACAAAACCATGCCAGGCTTGATAAAATATTGGGTTTCGCATTCCGCAACATTCAGAGTGAATGACAAGGGCGTGTATTCAATTTCTTCGCTGGAGCCACAGTATATGTATGTGGCGATGATGACATGTTGAATTTTCGGATGGGAGGATACCGCGCATTTTTAAATCCAGTGGGTACCTCTCATCTTTCGGGTAGCTGAAGGTTCCTCATTCAATTGGGCGAAAATCCTCTCCGATAGTTTGTTCAACAGGATCACAGAGTACCAGAAGCAAAAAGCAGCTGGGAAACCATCCGGATTCTTCATGTCCGCGTATATCATGGACGCGATATGCTCCATGACACCTTTTCCTTTGATGAATTGGGCTTGAAGTCCAACCCAAGAGAAAACAGTTCATAATTACCATGATAAGCTGTGGGAAAATAATGCGAATAAGTTTATTTATGAGATTTTCAACTGGGTGATGGTGCCCCTGCACATCACCATTTTTGGTCTCTCGCCACCCCGCATCTCAGATAGCATTGCTGCGAATCTGAGCCATATCACAAACTGGTACGTGGAAGAAGAATACTCCTATTTTAGAGTGTTCGGAGCTGTTGTTCCTCCTCTGGCACTACCACTATGTTGGACACACCTACCACACTTAGAGGGGGGGTGAATGAGTGTGGGGCTCTTTTTCCCAAAACTGCCCTCTTGCACAAAAACTCATCAATTAGCATTCAACATTTATTCA
>JZKD02S2392483.1:71968-82082 GCA_000966675.3 Picea glauca | reverse complement strand
TATATATATATATATATATATATATATATATATATTTGTACATAAATAAATTTTATTATGAGTGTTTGTACATATTTATGTTTTTGCTCAAGCATTTATTTTTAATTTTTGGTTTTCCTTCCTAAATTCTCGACGCAATTTAAATCAAATTCGTATTTATTTTTGTAGGATTCCAGCTGCAGACAAAACTAGCTAAAGAAATAAGGTGCAGATTGGTGTGGGAAATAGGATGACATAAAACAGGGGATACATAAGATAATTCATAGCCCACAAAGTAATTGAAAAGAAAAGACAGAGGTGAGTTTTCTTAATACTCAGGTCATGAAAGGCTGTTTTAGCAATCTAAGGTAATATTGTTCAATTTGTAATATAAAAGTTAGATAACGGGATTATTTTTGGCTTTTTAATCCTCAAAACAAATAATTTGAGTGAATATATTAAAATCCAAGAGCAGTCAGTCATAATTTTTGTTCCCAAATGCATTCGAAAACTAGTCCAGAACTGTTGTGACCTTTTTTATATTAAGCCATTTAATTGTTGTCTTGTTTTCTGTCTATATTTGGGCATAACTTTTAGTAACTCACTATCTTCCCAAACCTTTGGGAGGGGATAAAGATTTTTCGTTTCAAACCTCAGGGATTTCGAAACAGATCTTAATAAGAAAGTTGGTCTTCATAACTACTTGATCTTCTGCTAAGCTAAGGAACGTTTATAGTGATCCTAACTTTCCTAGGTTTTTCAACAGCATCGAAAAAATCAAAGCTTGCTTAAATAGGATACTCCTTGAAATTTTATTATTCTCCCCTGTCACCCTAAGAACCAAAGGTCTTGTGAGGGTCAAAGGAAGGTTGATACCGAGTAATTAAAATAAGTTGACAGACCTCTGATAAAAAATATTACATAGATCTCAGCCCTGATATAAACTGATTGCTCCCATCTTCGTGTTTTAAAAGTAAATACTGAGACAGGTGGTGAAAGGAAATTCAGAAATAATTGCCCCCACCTAGTCCATTAAAACGATGAAAGGAAATTCAAAAATTATTTCCCTCGTCTTAGCGTTTAAACGCATAAATATTTTCCGAAGTGGTGAAAAGAAATTCAGTGAAAAAGGGTCAGACAACTTCACCGGGGTACTGAACAGGCTCGCTGGCAGTGAAGCAATGTCTGAGAGATCTGTAAGGCTATTATACATAAATATCAATCAACTCTGGTAATCAATGCTTTCTGAAAACCTGATCATTTCCCCAAATTCCGATGGGATTTCAATATTTTAGATTATATAATATCATTCTTTTGATGCAAGCTTAGAATCACAAGACCTGTTGAATATCCTAGGACCGTTACGACTGTCTTGAAGCGTTCCCCAAACTTAGCAGTGAGAAAGGGAAAATTGCGAAGATGACTTTAGCTATTTTTGGAAAGAATATCTGAGTTCGAAAAAGTTTCTGGGTTACCAAACGAAAGTTTTTTCCCCCTTTCTATCTTTTTCCTTGGATTTTTCTCTTGATTTTAGCCTATGACTCCATTTACCCAATTTTGGCACCTGGTCTACTGTTCTTCCCACCTCACAGGGAAGCAGGATCCCTAGTTGGAGCCTATGTTGGAGCCGCCAATGTTTTTTCACCTCGCGCAATTTTGAATATTTGATACTTGAGATCTAAAATTGTTTTTCTTTTCCTTCCTAAGCCATAAAACTCTGAAATCTTGTCGCCTGAATAGAAATGCTTTTTCAATTTAAAAAAAGATCCATTTTTTGCAAGTATGTTCGCTCTCTTGGTTTTATTTCAGGATATCGCAGGACAGACACTTTAATTTTTGAATTCACAAGTCTCGAGTCGTGAAACCGCAAACTCGTTTTTCAATTTTTTCACCCAAGACATTGACTATGGTAAAACCTTTAACCCATGATTAGACGTCGTCGGGGTTTCATGCCTCGGCATCCGTCAGACCCAAGTTTTTGTTCTTACAGCCCCGATAGCCGAGAACACGATAAATTTTGTGAGAACCTGGGTCGAGAACTAAAGTTAAAAAACTAACCATGGTTAGTTTTGGTTCTCAACACATCGCCACTCGACACTTTCTTTCATAAAGTTAAAATGTCCAAAACCCCGATTCACGAAGTTGCGACAGGATTATGGAAAGATTAATTAGTCGCCTAATCTAATATTAACTTCTCTTAATTCAAGCCTTAATTATCGCCACATCGCGATATCGCGACTCGGCATATCATTTTCCCAAAAATCTTTCCTTGAATTCCCGAGTCACGATATGGCGAGTAAGTTAATTTTATAATTAAGGATGCGCCAAATCATGATTACCATTGATTACGTTAAAATCGGCACTCATGGTCTCGCGATTTAAAGAGTCAAAAGGTGAAACAGAAATTCACGATGCAACGAAAAGCGAGAAAATTATTTAAGTCGTTAAATTTTGAAATTTTAAATTTAAACAAAATATGTCCCGCGTATCAAGGTTGACACATTTCATGAGGTACTTACTTACTCTCCATAAATCGACTGCCTGTCAAGCCACCAAACATTGATGACATTAATGAAGAATTAGGGTAAATACATGAATAAATAAGATCAGATTTATACAATAAATTTGGTTTTATTTGCGATTTGACAGTCTTATTTCAAAGTTATGGGATTTTCAAATATATACGAGAGTTTCGTTCTATGTTAAAACATTTCTCTTAAGCGCATAGCTCTCACTTTTCTCCAAGGGAACTCATTTCCGCATGTATACACAGGTCTATTGCAGAAGAGAGAGAAAGAAAGCGTCAGCCATGGCTCCAAGGAGAGCAGCGAAAGCGAATGTCGAGGTTGCAGCGCAGGGTCCAGACAACGTCTCAGATACTTCACCTCGGACTGGCGGCTCAGTACACACCTGGTCGTTTATTTCAGATATCCTACAATCCGAGCTGGTAAACTATTCAGACTCTGATTATGATGACAGTAATATTGTGAAGGACGACCTGAACACTAAGTACAAGACAATTGTTCAGTCAGGAATGCACCTGGTTGCAACCAGACCTCGGTTTCTCCCATACTACGACATGATACGATGGGCATTGGATCACATTGACTTGCCCTCCAGAACTATTGTAAATGACCGACAGGCCATGGTCGGGACTTTTAGGCCCGAGCATATCCAATCTATGTATAAGATCCCAACAACTTCTGAGTACACATATGGAAAAGAATTACTGGAGGACTTCAAAAAGAAGGAATGCGAAGAATATGACAAAACCATGCCAGGCTTGATAAAAGATTGGGTTTCGCATTCCGTGACATTCAGAGTGAATGACAAGGGTGTGTATTCAATTTCTTCGCTGGAGCCACAGTATATGTATGTGGCAATGATGACATGCCAAATTTTTGGATGGGAGGATACCACGCATTTTTACATCCAGTGGGTACCTCTCATCTTTCGGGTAGTTGAAGGTTTCTCAATCAATTTGGCGAAAATGCTCTCCAATAGTTTGTTCAATAGGATCAGAGAGTACTGGGAGCAAAAAGCAGCAAGGAAACAATCCGAATTCTTCATGTCCGCGTATATCATGGATGCGATATGCTCCAAGACACCTTTTCCTTTGATGAATTAGGCTTGGAGTCCAACCCAAGAGAAAATGGTTCATAAGTACCACGATAAGCTGTGGCAAAATAACGCGAATAAGTTTATTTATGATATTTTCAACCAGGTGATGGTGCCCCTGCACATCACCATTTTTGGTCTCTCGCCACCCAGCATCTCAGATAGCATTGCTGCGAATCTAAGTCGTATCGCGAACTGGTACGTGGAAGAAGAATTCTCCTATTTTAGAGTGTTCACAGTTGTTGTTCCTCCTCTGGCACTACCGTTGTTCATCCCCGACAAGCTATCTTGTCGCGAGATTGATCGACAAGCAGTAATCGGTGGAGTAAGCAAAGAGCTCAAAGCATCATCAAAGAAGGTATGGTCATTTTTCCCTGTTCGGCTAAATTCCTATTCCTTATTAGATTTCGGACATGCTAAGGATGAAGCTGCAGCCATAGAAGACTTGAGCCTAGTCTCTATTCAGTAAAAAAAACATGATCCTCAGGGAATTGTAAGCACCCATTTGGGAAATTGTGGATTAAAGAGGTTTGAACACGAGTGTTCACCCTTGGATGATGTTTTCTGAGGGGCGAGGTCCTATTCGGAAGTGCAATTTCGAATCAGATCTCTATCACCCGAAGATAGGGCCTCTGTTTTAAAATTTCAGGAGCATAGGAAACGATGTCTCCCCGTGGTGCTGGGAGGTTTGGGACTTCCCAAGGATAAAGAAAAAGAGGCCGAAATTTCTGAGGGGCAAACCTCTAACCCCGGAAAACGTCTGGAAGGGGAGCAGGAGAAGAATCCTGAGCAGGAGAAGAATCCCGAAACAGAGAAAGAAACTACTGACCCACCCAAAGAACATAGTCCAGAGGTGGAAATAAAAGACACAAACCCGCTCGAGAATCAGAATCTGGAGACAAATACGAAGGCCTCTGATCCTCCGAAGGAGCAAGGCCCACTCGACACACGAGGAAAGGTGGCGAAGCAAATCGGGCAACCAATCACTTCTTTCACCCCTTTGCAGTCAACGCAGGGAAACATACAGGAAGGATGTATTTTTGGCGAAGAACTAAGGCCCGTCAGAGAAGAAGAAATTCCCCCCAATGAGTTCTTTTTTGACAAAAAAAGAAAGGCAGTTGTGAAAAGGGATTTCTCCTAAGAGGAAGGATCAACTGTCAAAAGGTTCAAAGTAATGACCGATGGGATGAACAAAAGGAAAGATGAATTTTCCATGGAGATTGCAGGTACGCTAGGAGCGTATGCAATGGAAAATCAATTCTCAGTCTCGGCATTAAAGAACTAGCTTAAAGAAAAGAATCACCTGATCAAGACTCTTGAGGCCAGAGTGGTTTCGACAGCAGAAAGCGCTAAGAGTCAAGCGAGTGGAGAAGTAGAGCTGGCCCGATTGGCCGATAAGAAAGAAATCGAAGTCCTCAAAACCAAACTGGAACAAGAAAATTCAGTGATCCGAGATGGTCAGGTACAGTCGGGTCAGCAAAGGCATATGATCACACAACTGCAGGCTCAGTTAGAGGTCGCAGAAAGCAAGGAGATTGACATCGAGATTGTTAAATCCTGAGCAACCGATATTCGGAGCAGGATCTCCTCTGCTCAACAAAGTCTGCTAAAGAAAGTAGGAGAGATTCGAGAAGACTGTTTATTAATACATCGGATCTCTGAGAATCTGATTGACAAAGAATGAAATGTGGAGGCTTCTCGGGTCTCTTTTCAACAGGCAGTGATAGAAACTAACAACAGGTTTTCAGGGCCTCCCGGGCTCACCATTGTCGAACAAACTAGGGGTAATATCTTGTTAAATAATTGGGAACATGATATTACTTTGAGTAAGGAGCAGGCTCAAAAGGTGACAAATTCATTAGAAGTAGCCACCAATGCCTTAAATGGTGAGCTATTAGGGATGGAGATTGGAGGTGACACAGAGGCGCTGAGACAGATAAATATAGATCAGATTTCTCTCGACATGAAGGAGAAGAATGAGAGGAATTCAACAGAAATATCTAAGATGGACAGGGTAGACCCGACTCAAATCGAAAAACATTTGATTCAACCTAGTGCAAAACTCGGTGCCCTTGAACTCGTCGATGTACAAATAGATGATAAACTTCCACAATTAGCCCGAGAGTGCTATTTTGCCGAAGCCAGTTGTCAAGCTGAGCCTTCACAGCTTGTATCCCAGTTTGTGGACAAGTGTATCATGTACACTGAATCCATGCGAGGACAGGCACCTGGCACTTCTTCAAGATAGAGTAGGTGAAATAGAGTGGCTTCGCTCCCCCCAACTGTCAAGCAGAACCTCCACAGCTTGTATTCCATTTTATGGACAAATGTATCATATGCATTGAATCTAAGCAAAAACAAGCATCTGGCACTTTTTTGAAAGTAGATTCGGACAGATGGAGTGATTTCGCTTCTCTGAACCGAAAGACAAATTTTGTATAAATAGATCACAGAAAGAACAGATAAGGGCTGGAATTTTTGGTACCGATTGTAATAGAGATTTTGCATGAAAGATGTTAATACAAGCAAATTTGAAGATTCCCGATCCTGTCACGACTGTGTTACAAGTTTGTTTCGTTATGTTTCTTGTTTCTTTTCATTTTTCTCTACATAATTGATGTGTATCACTATAATTTAGTACGACCACTACTATAGTGAAGAAATTTTATCTTTCTGTAATTGCTTCTTGTCTTTCCTCTGCACCAGCTATCAGCGGGTGTAAGACCAATTTGCAATTTACAGAATGTTATGTCTATTACACTTTGTCAATTATTTCTATGTCAAATTCTTCTTCTGTGTTTACGTAAGTTTTCTGCTGACAGGAACTTTACGTTATTTACAACTAAATGTTTTTCTCTCATTCCACATCTTTTACTAAAAATAATACAGTTATGGGAAAGGGCCTTTAGTTTGCACTCTTATTCTGTTTTTCATGCAAAAGTTTCTCTTTATTTCGTCTGAATTGAAACAACAAATAAAATCTCTCTCGTTTAATCATTTCCATACTGGTACTATTCCTCAATGATTGTACCTGCAGCAACTCAACCTAATATTCAACCCGAATTATCTAACCAAATACATATCGCTTTAAATCTTTTCGACATAATCCTTAAAACTGCTAACACCCGGGAAGAATTAGAACATTCATGGGAAGCCATTGAACAAGATATTATTACACAGGAACAGTTGGAAGCTAGACAGCAAGAACGTAGAAATCCCCATTTGCTTCTTGTACCGAAGGTTAGTTTAATCCTTTATCAACCTTTATCATACTTTCAGATGCCTTGACACTGTACTTTAAAGCCTTAAGTACAGACTCAGGAACAACAAAACCAATAGCAAGGATGCCTTATCGGATTTCGACCCCGGAGCTATAAGAGTTGAAAATGCAACTGAAGGAGTTTTTGGACTTGGGACTGATACGTCCTCGTGTGTCACCATGGGGTGCACCAGTCATTTTCATACAAAATAAGGATGGATCGTGGAGGCTTTTCATTGACTATTGTCAACTGAACAAGGCCACGATCAAGAATCAGTATCCATTGCCGAGAATCAATGATCTGTTCGATCAAATGAAGGGTGTGACGGTGTTCTCCAAGATCGATTTATGATCAAGGTTTCACCAGTTACGGATCAAGGAGGATGACATCCCTAAGACAACCTTTAAGACGTGATTTGGACATTACGAGTTTATTGTTTTACCATTTGGACTGACAAATGCCCCAGGGGTATTTATGAGTTTCATGAATGGGATGTTCCACGAGTACTTAGACAATTTTGTCGAAGTGTTCATTGACGATATTTTGATTTACTCTCGTATGATGGAGGAGCATGATGAACACTTGCGCTTGGTACTATAGTGTCTATGAGAGCACAAACTGTATGGGAAATTGTCCAAATTCTCTTTTTATCAATCAAAGATTCACTACTTAGGGCATGTCATCTCCGGAGAAGGCATTGTCATGGATCCATCCAAGGTCGAGGCTATTATGGAATGGCCTACGCTGACGAATGTCACAAAAGTGCATAGCTTTATGGGTTTAGCAAGATAGTATTGACGGTTTGTCGAAGGATTTTCTAAGATAGCAAATCCGATCACGAAATTGCAGAAGAAAAACAAGAAGTTTGTTTGGGCCGAGAATTCCGCAGAAGCATTTCGGAGGCTTAAAGAGTTGTTGACGACAACACCGATACTAAAGGTACCTGACATGGGTGCAAACGTCTTGGTATGCACTGACACGTCCAAGGAAGGTTTACGCGGAGTCTTGATGCAAGATTGAAGAGTGATTGCTTACATTTTGAGGAAACTGAGAAGGCATGAGGAGAACTACACAATGCACGATTTGGAGTTACTAGACATCGTATATGCCTTGAATATTTGGAGACACTACCTTGTTGGATGAAAATTTGAACTAAAGACTGATCATTGTGGACTACAACACATTTTTACGCAAAGTGACCTGAACACGCGACAACGACGTTGGTAGGAATTGCCTAGCGAGTATGACTTTGAGATTACTTACATAAAGGGAACAGTAAACCGAGTGGAGGATTCTTTGAGTTGGAGGCCACACATATTTTCGGTGTTGCCTCTTTAGATGAATCTACGTGAAAATATTCTAACTTTACAGCGTGACGACGACTGGTACAAAGAGGTCGAGGGTTTTATCGGATAAAAAACAATGATGGTACCATGATATGAGGGATTTTCATTTGATGGTGATGGTTTATTGAGGTTTAAAGGTTAGATTTACGTACCGCCTAACGACGAGTTGAGGAGATTTATCCTGAGTGAGGCTCATAGAGCCATTTACATGGCTCACCCAGGAGTCACGAAGATGAGGGTATACCTTAAGCCCTTATTCTTTTGGAAGGGAATGAAAGCAGATATAGTCAGCTATGTGGCCATATGCCTCGAATGTCAGAAGGTGAAGGATGAACATAGACACCCAGCGAGATTACTACAATCGCACGTTATTCTGGAATCAAAATGGGAGGTTATTTCGATGGATTTCATTGTTGGATTGCCACTTACGGTGCAAAGACATGACTCGATTTTGGTAGTAATAGACACTCTGACGAAGAGTGCTCACTTTGTTCTTGTGCATATGACGTATCAGGCACCTGACATTGCCAGAGTTTTTATCAGTGAGATTGTGAGGTTTCACGGCGTGCCTAAGAGAATTATATCCGATCGAGGATCGGTGTTTACTGGACAATTTTGGACAAGTTTCCAAGAGGCCTTGGGAACCCAACTTAGCTTTAGTACTGTGTATCACCCAGAGACTGACGGACAGACCAAACGAATGAACCAAACCTTGAAAGACATGTTGCGCATGTACGTGATGGACCAACAAAAGAATTGGGAGGAATTCTTGACACTAGTGGAGTTCGCTTACAACAACAGTTACCAGAGCACCATCAAGATGGCGCCTTTCAAGTTTCTTTACGGGCGACCGTGTCAGAGGCCCTTGAGTTGGGATCATCTTGATGATAGGGTCCTGGTGGGACCAGAAGTGATCCAAGAAATGGAAGAGAAAATGCAAACCATAAGGCAAAGGATTAAAGAAGCGCGGGATCGACATAAGAGCTATGCTGATGTGCACCGATTCGACCGTAGTTATGAGGTTGGTGATCGAGTCTTCTTGTGGGTTAAACTACATAGGAGTTCGATCAAGTTTGGAGAGGGAGATAAACTCTCTCCTAGGTTTGTGGGACCTTTCAAGATTGTGGAGAGAAAGGGGCCTGTAGCCTATCGACTGGCCTTGCCTGATTCCTTGAGGCGTATGCACGATGTTTTTCATGTATCTATTTTGAGACATTATATCAGTGATCCTAGGCATGTTATTGACATGAGTTCCTTGCAGGCATTGGACGAGGGAGCACTCATGGCTGAGCCGGTATGCATATTAGATCATCACGTTCAACAATTACAACGTTGAACGATAGATCAGTTCAAGGTCAAGTGGGACAATTATAGTCCACACTCGGCGACCTGGACGCATATGATATGCACCAACAGTTTCCATTTTTGTTTGATAGATAGACTTATGATACTGTGATACATTTATTTTAGCATTTATACTATGAAACTTCGGGATGAAGTTTATACCAAGAGGGCTTGTATGTAACATCCTGCTCTGGTGCACTGAGAAAACTTATTCTTTGAGGACACTTGCTCACAAGTGATCCAGACTATTATGATATTAAAACATTTTTTCTTTATTATGATGCATTATGATAGATGACATGATGTTTACTGCATTGACACAGACAGGTGTTATTGACTCAGTTTTACTAAGTGTGTAAGGTTTTGGACCTTGAGGATGCAAAGGCATCGACGGAACCCCTTGGACTCTGGATCGAGTCAGGGAGTGTGCTATTGGGGTTTGATTGTTTTATTGTGATTGTAGTACGTTTGATTAGATGATATGATGTGGACATGTTCTGACATGATTGTTGATGATGCAGGCTGACGATAGCTTGCCGACCAGACTCACATATGGAGTAAAGGGGC
>JZKD02S2392483.1:59947-71918 GCA_000966675.3 Picea glauca | reverse complement strand
AGTACATTTGATTAGATGATATGATGTGGACATGTTCTGACATGATTGTTGATGATGCAGGCTGACGATAGCTTGCCGACCAGACTCACATATGGAGTAAAGGGGCCACACATGATTACTAGAGAGGTTGAGGGAGAGGTGTGGAAAACAGCCCTGCCACAGCCTACTAGCACTCCCTCCATGGCTCAAACTATAGGTTAACGATTACCTAGTTCGAGAGGATCCATGATGCCGTGAGAGCAGACTGCGACAATCGCTCACGATGACTCTAAGGGGCATGCAATAAGGTGGGGGTATTATTCCTTAGAAGCCCTTAGTCTCCCACAAGTTCACCTGGTGGAGTATTTACTCCAGGGGTTATTGATGTCTACCAATCAGTGAAGAGGTGAGTGGCACCCTTGGAGCATGTGGTGAATCCTAAAGGGAACATCACGCAAAAGAAACACTAGAGGCGAGTGGCACCCTTGGAGCACGTGGTGCATCCTGAAGGGCATGTCGCAATGATGGGCATAAAGGAACAAACCTAGATGGCCCTAAGAAAATTAACACATTAAAATTTAAAAAAAAAACAACTTCCCTAAATGAATGTCGCCCAGTACAGAATCTAAGTTCTAAGTCTAAGTGAAAAGTGTAAAAAGATATTAAATTGATAATAAAAGGGAAAAGAGTAAATAGTGCAACTGCCATTTTGGCTCTAATAAAAAGGGGAAAGAAGGGAATAATAAAAGTTAGGAAACTAAGGAATGGAGGAAACATAATAATGGAAAGAGAGGAACTTATGGTAAAAAGCGAGGTCAACATAGTAAAAAATTTGGAATTAAGAACCTTCTAAATTGAACTAGAGTAGCAACTTCATTTTAGGGAAAGTATTTAAACCTGTAAGGGAATCTAGGAGCACCTAGGAGTAAATTTAGGAGAAACTCTAGGTGGTTGAGGGAATTGAAACAATTATTAATTTAAAGAAAATATTTATTGGAGGAAAGTGGGGGATGGATGACACTTATACGAAGGAGAATTATTAGAATATTTTTATTAAAACTTAAATTAAATGAAATTAGGGAAAGAATGGAAGTTCTAAAATTATATAAAAGAGAGAGAGGAGAAGGAAAATAGAGATCAGTTGTTAGTGTAACGTTACACTGCCGGATTTGTGACTTGATTGATTACTTGTGGGGAGTTGCGTTTTCCCAGCTCAGATAGGAGTTGTAGCTCAGCCTTCCGAGGTGAAATGGGAGCTAGACGTACCATATGGATAGTGTGTTCCCCCTTTGTGGCTGGGGGGGCTAAGGGGGAAGCAGAGTACCCTTAGCGTTGGCTGGGAGGTACCAGTGTAGTCTCAACGGTCAGCGAGTGGGAGTGGC
Source organism: Picea glauca (assembly GCA_000966675.3). NCBI lineage: Eukaryota > Viridiplantae > Streptophyta > Pinopsida > Pinales > Pinaceae > Picea > Picea glauca. The sequence continues at coordinate 70,557 of JZKD02S2392483.1, read as the reverse complement.
ACGGAGCACGCGGACGTCATTCGAGACAGGAGAATAGGTAACGGTATTCTCTTTTATTTGGTAAAGTAGAATGCATATATAATTACTTCGGCGATTATATTTGTTGGTTGTAAAAACACTAACTCAGTTGTTGTAACTTGGTAATCGATGGAAATAATTTATACTTCATCTATCGCCTCTATTTCATTAAACGACTATCTCTGTTGTGGTCCTTGGCAGTGTGTTGTTTTTCTCCTTCTTGTGATCATATGTCACTGTGGGGTGTTCCTTTTCTTTCTTTGCGGTTTTAATGAATATGGTTCTTTATTTTGGAATGCGCCTCCATTTCCACTTGATTGTCAACTTTTGAATGTTCATTAGGGACTGCATTTGAGGGAAAATGAAATCCCTCAATGTTTTACCTGGCTCGAATGTATAGTACGTTTTTTTTTATTCCTTGGGTTTGCAAATTCCTTCAGCGATTCAATACTTGGATGAAAATTGTAATCTGCGTTCCTTGATTCATATAGTCACGTTTCATTTACTGTATACTGGTTGACGGTTTTCACTTTTATTACCATGAATGTTCTCAAAAAAAAAAAATTACCTTCCATCTTCCAGCTCATTTTTGGGACATTCTACTCAACCTCCAAATCGTCCATCATGGTGTTTTCACTATGTATGATCACTTCACATTTTTGGTGTTAATAGGCAGCGGTGTGGGTGGTTGCATTGATCTATATGCTTAACAACCTCTGTGCTTTACCTGCGTTGTATTCATGACTAACCTACATGTTTTCCCTGCAAATTTTATCTCCTTCCCTAGCGAACTTCACCCAACAATTTCACACCTACCTCAACCATGAGTTAAACCGTCTTTTAGAACAACAAATTTGGTATTGGAATCAACGTCGTGTGTGATTTACAATGCACATTTACACCATGGCGTTGACTATTGTATGCGTTTAACTATCGGGTAATTTACTGAGTTGTGAATGTATTGTTTTTCCCACAAGAATTTTTCCAGCCTTAACGTTGATAGATTTTTAAAATGGTGTTGACAGCAGACGACCTCTCACGACGATTTTTATGGTACAGAAATATCATTTTCTTTACTCAGGTTATTATATGACTTAATTCCTCGCTGCATAAAAATTAATCAATTTTTTTTTGACTCAGCCATCTTAGATTTAATTCCCCGTTGCATGACAACGTTTGTTATACAGTTGAGTTAGTGTTATTTTCTTTGAACATGAGTGTATCCATATCGACATCAGACACGATTCCTTCTAAATTTAATTGATAGCAATTAATAAATGGTATGCGTTGTTATATGGCTTTAGTAGTGACCTCATTTCACTCTGCGATATTCCTTGGACAACAAATTACCCCGTTCACATATCGCTCCCTCGATCAGTGCTAGACACTTACTTGTGGTAGGAATGACTTATAGCTTCCCCAACTGATAGAAACAACTTGTATAGAGAATTCGTCCAGTGGGCTGACACAAATTGTTTGCAAAATCTTCATCAGCCGCGCATTCACTGTGTAAGGGTGGTGTTGGCTATTTTATAAATCCTGCATGTTCATTGAATTACTGACAGCAATTTGTTTACATGACAGACAACATTTTACAATTAGACTAGGAGGGGTACAACAATTCTTTAAAAGTTAGTCAGGCAGCTCCCTAGTTGTTATCATAACAATTTCTTTAATGAATATGGTTCTTTATTTTGGAATGCGCCTCCATTTCCACTTGATTGTCAACTTTTGAATGTTCATTAGGGACTGCATTTTAGGTCAAATGAAATCCCTCAATGTTTTACCTGGCTCGAATGTATAGTACGTCTTTTTTTATGCCTTGGGTTTGCAAATTCCTAGTTGTTATCATAACAATTTCTTTAATGAATATGGTTCTTTATTTTGGAATGCGCCTCCATTTCCACTTGATTGTCAACTTTTGAATGTTCATTAGGGACTGCATTTGAGGGCAAATGAAATCCCTCAATGTTTTACCTGGCTCGAATGTATAGTACGTTTTTTTTTATGCCTTGGGTTTGCAAATTCCTTCAGCGATTCAATACTTGGATGAAAATTGTAATCTGCGTTCCTTGATATATATAGTCACGTTTCATTTACTGTATACCGGTTGACGGTTTTCACTTTTATTACCATGAATGTTCTCAAAAAAAAAAAAAATTACCTTTCATCTTCCAGCTCATTTTTGGGACATTCTACCCAACCTCCAAATCGTCCATCATGGTGTTTTCACTATGTATGATCACTTCACATTTTTGGTGTTAATAGGCAAAGGTGTGGGTGGTTGCATTGATCTATATGCTTAACAACCTCTGTTCTTTACCTGCGTTGTATTGATGACTAACCTACATGTTTTCCCTGCAAATTTTATCTCCTTCCCTAGCGAATTTCACCCAACAATTTCACACCTACCTCAACCATGAGTTAAACCGTCTTTTAGAACAACAAATTTGGTATTGGAATCAACGTCATGTGTGATTTACAATGCACATTTACACCATGGCGTTGACTACTGTATGCGTTTAACTATCGGGTAATTTACTGAGTTGTGAATGTATTGTTTTTTCCACAAGAATTTTTCCAGCCTTAACGTTGATAGATTTTTAAAATGGTGTTGACAGCGGACGACCTCTCACGACGATTTTTATGGTACAGAAATATCATTTTCTTTACTCAGGTTATTATATGACTTAATTCCTGGCTGCATAAAAAATAATCAAATTTCTTTTGACTCAGCCATCTTAGATTTAATTCCCCGTTGCATGACAACGTTTGTTATACAGTTGAGTTAGTGTTATTTTCTTTGAACATGAGTGTATCCATATCGACATCAGACACGATTCCTTCTAACTTTAATTGATAGCAATTAATAAATGGTATGCGTTGTTATATGGCTTTAGTAGTGACCTCATTTCACTCCGCGATATTCCTTGGACAACAAATTACCCCGTTCACATATCACTCCCTCGATCAGTGCTATACACTTACTTGTGGTAGGAATGACTTATAGCTTCCCCAACTGATAGAAACAACTTGTATAGAGAAGTCGTCCAGTGGGCTGACACAAATTGTTTGCAAAATCTTCATCAGCCGCGCATTCACTGTGTAAGGGTGGTGTTGGCTATTTTATAAATCCTGCATGTTCATTGAATTACTGACAGCAATTTGTTTACATGACAGACAAAATTTTACAATTAGACTGGGAGGGGTACAACAATTCTTTAAAAGTTAGTCAGGCAGCTCCCTAGTTGTTATCATAACATTGTTATTATCTCTGGGGACCGTTCTCTGTTGGGGTTGTGTAACAGTTAATTCCTTGGACCCCGTGCCCTTAACTACAACAAGGAAGATGTAATATGTGTCAGTGAATTCTTAGGATCCCCTTTGACCGCGCATTGGGAGGGTCACCTACCGATTAACTGCGTTGGGTCTACCTGTGACTGCAAGTCTGTGACTGCGAGTGACCTGGATCGCTTGGACCAACCTGGTGGGAATTGTCCGGTGGATAGTCACCTTCTTGACACTGAATCCTTATCAGAACTGTGTTTCTTTCTGTTTTGATATTTTCCTAAGTGGTTGTACTTTTGTTTTCTCGTTTAATGAATAGTGAGAAATCGCCTTGTTGTGTATGACCTTGGCTTTTGTTTTTGGGATGTGATAGGTTTTAGTAAATCGGAGGATTTTTCTTATTTAAATCTTATTCTTAAGTGTTTTTGATGCTATCGTATCAATTCATTATTGTTTGTAATTTAGGGTAGCTTATTTTATTACTATTAATTGAGTTGTTTTTATTCATTATGGAAGTAATTAATTTATATAAATGTAACAAGAATAAATACAACACTTGGTCATAATGAATACTGTTGAAGGCAATGCTCGGTTGATACTGGTATAATGTTTTTAATGCTAATTTGTTAAGATTGATCAGTTATAGGATTAAAATTGGATTTAAGAAAGGATGTCAGAAGTAGCTCGCAAGTTGTGCCAAATGGGAAGATGACCTTGCTAAACTAGACTTGATTTTAGAGTGCAATATTGTTAATTAGATTTTAAAGTTTAACCCTTTATAAGGACAGACTTGCTACATTAATTGTCTTGTAGTTTGATTAAAGGTACACTCCCAAGCAACCATGTAGTGGTAGGGAGTAATTTAAGAAGTTATTAATGATTCACTATTTCAATTGGTTTAATTTAGATAACTTATTAATTGCAATATTAATGGTTGTGTTGATGTCATGATTTTTTTCGTACTTACTGTATCAATTGTCATGGTCGGGTAATGTGATTAAAAATTACACTTCCAAGGCAATACGACACTAGTATAGTGAGAAATTTAATGAGATATTATGGTTCACTAAGGCCTTTTCCTTTAATGTAGATAACCTGGTTTTGGCTATATCAATGGTTATATTATTGTCTTGTTAATTGCTTTATTTACTATATCAGTTTCTAATGTCTCATTTTTTATTAAATGTATTACCTTCATTGCCATAAGGTAATAGTAGTAGCGAGTAAGTAATGACACACTATCGTGAAATTCCTTAATGTAGATAACCATGTTGTTGTAGATCTTGATGGTTATGTTTTTGTCTTTAGCTTAGAAGGCTTGGTCTGCTTGTGTTGGGTGGGTTGTAGACACCTCCATGTTCCTGAGACCTTAAATGGTTAAAATCAATGGGAACCTGGGCTTGAGCGTTGCTTATGTGTCTTGGAGGTCCTAACCATTGCATGGTAGGACGGGAGGGTAGTTAGTCTTAATTTGTTTGTCGGTTGATCGTCGTACCTTGCTTGCAGTTACTTGAGGTGCATCTTAGATCATTATGTTGTCGTTGCAGTTACATGCGCCACGTTCATCGTCATATGGTAACGCAGAGTCGAATGTATTTTTTATCCTTGTACACACGCGTACATACAAAAAGAAAAAAAAAATTCACTTGTTACAAGAGGTTTGTCGTCGTAACAGGGAGGTTTGTTACACGCATTCTTTTATTAAGATGTAATAACATCCTCATATTTTTTTATCACAAAAAGTTCTCAGCTAATGTTGTTCCCAATGTCATTCATAATGCACTCAATTTCCGTCCCTCTCACTCAGAGGAATCACTATGTCTTCACTGCCATATATAGATGCTTTCATCTCCATTTAAAAAAGAACAAGCGTACACACAATCACACAAGATACAGACAATCCGACAGCCTTGGGTATGAGCAGGATAAACACAGATGTATGAAGATGGCATGTATTTCATCTCCATTTAAGGAAGAGGAAGCATACACACAATCCCACAGGGTGCGATTTAATAACTATCATTAATAACTAAAACTGTAAACCCTAATCATATATTTTAGATACTTTAAACTTGCTCGCTCAAACTTGAACTGCAAGATGCATGAGATCCTTGCATGATAATGAAGACAAATATTAACATGTACACAAATATATTTAAAACAAATTATAGCAAATGCAAAAAACAAAAACTTAACAATACTGAGTAGAAACGAAAATGTATGTGGCACAATTAAAACCCTACGGATCTTCAACTTCCAAGGAGACGGCTCTCCACCTGAATGTGCAAGGCACCTACCAAGGAAATAGCTCTCCACCTAAATGTGTGAGACACAATTAAAACACCACCTCTCTTTACTTGCAAAGGAGACAGCTCCCATGTTACCACACGCCCGTAACTAAAACCCCACCGATCTTCAACTTCCAAGGAGACGACTCTCCAAATGAATGTGTGCGGCACAATTAAAATGCCACAGATCTTCACCTACCAAGGATATGGCTCTCCATGTTACCACATGCCTATTATGAAACCTTAATAAAACGCTTCAAATCCATAAAAACTTGGCCACGATGCATATAATTAATCATAATTACTGGAACATTCTCCACGTGAATGTGTGCGGCACAATTAAAATGCCACGACTCTTCACCTACCAAGGAGACGGCTCTCCACGTTACCACATGCTCGTCATGAAACCTTAAGAAAACTATGTTATGGTTTACATTCCACTAATCACACTTGTCAAGTTATTTTAAAATGTAAAAAGTTAATTTAAGATGTAAATGTTAAAAGTTTAGTAATCTTGTATAAGTATACTTCGTGGCAATTAAAAATTTGCTTAGTAATTTCTTCATCCTAAAATGTAAATGTGAAAAAGTAAATAGGTTGAATGCATGAATTTAAAAATGTGAGGAAGTTATCAACATTGAATCTTATTCATTGATTTGAGTGTAAGACGAAGAATATGCTGGCATCTTCAATTTTTGGCCATAAGATTGGGATTTAAAATTAAAAGGTTGATTAAACCAGCAATTTTGATAAGGGGGATGCCTATCGACATAATTATGTATTAATATCAAATGTGTTGGGACACTTCAGAAACCAGAAGGGGTGGTTTAGCTTCTTTGCCATGCAAAGAGAGGAAGAGATAAGAGGCATTCTCAACTTATTTCGAGCTTCCCTCATTTCCTTTCCCAGGGAGATAGTTATGGAAGAGGCTGAAATCTTCTCTACAATGTATTTGAAASAAGCCCTCCAAAAGATTYGGGTATCCGATMTTTCACAAGAGGTGAGGCAGTAATACTAATATCACATCCACTAATTAACATCATATGTCATTATTTTCTACAATMTATGTTTTATAGTTTCAATCTTGTGGATTACAGATAGAATATGTTCTGGAACATGGTTGTCACACAAATMTTCCAAGACTCAACGACTTATTTGGACAAGACACTATATATGAGTAGGCTCATTATTTCATCGTGTAACATCCAATTTTATTTCCTTATCTTAAATATTACAAAATTTTGGTTATGTTTAGTTGAATGAACAAATACCACTCGCATAGATCAATATATGTTGAGAGAAATTGAAAACCATATCATAAGTATTATAAGTTTTTCTAGATTGTGTCAAAGAAATATATCTTTTCGTAATTTAGTTTCCATGTAAAACTTTCAACTGATGTCTGCCACAATTTTTGGCTTAGGAAACCATATATGAACAAGGAGAAACTGGTAGAACTTGCAAAAGTGGAATTCAACATATTTCACTCTTTACAAAAAAGAGAGTTACAATGTCTCCAAAGGTGATGAGCTGTCACTGGATATCGTTTGCAATTTAATTGAATTTTAGTTCTCAAAAATTCTAGAAAGTAAATACATCAAGTTCTCATCTTATCACCATTCTCAATGATATCTATGACACCTACGAAACAATGGATGAGCTCAAACTCTTCACATTAGTGTTTAAGAGGTGATCATTGCATTTACGTCGAGAGATATAAGCATCAATCTGAACAAAAAACTTGATAACGGAGTTCAGCCATGGGTGAACTAAGTCTCTGGGTCTTGCTCTCAAATGGTTAGGCCTCTTTACTAACTCAGCAAAAGAATTTGGAAAAATATGTAAGTATACCTCATTATGAAATTAAGCTACAGAAGTTGAGCTCAAATCAGAAAAAAGACAACACCATTGAATTTGTGGCATCGAATTACTATCTTCACACCTCAATCTGACACTGGTACTCCCAGGTCCATTAAAAATCTTGTCTCGATTCCATGCTTGCAACCTACAATAAATGTTTTTACTCCTGCATCGTTTCCATGTCCGACCGTACCCTGTCGTTCCCCCCTCATCAATGCTTGAAAAAAGAAACTTTAAATAATTTTCGGTCAAAAGATGTACCAACGTAGGTTCGGAAAGCCAGTTGGTAAATTTGGCAATTGTTAAGGAGTAGGGTCCCAGGAGGTCTAGGGTTTGAATCCCTCCCAGCTCATTTTAGTGTTTGGTTGTGATTTAATTGGAATTTCCAGAAACACATGTAACCGACATTATTAATTTTTGATAAATTACAAAAAAAACTAATTCGACAATGCCCTTATTGTATACTAAATTTTGGGTTTCGAGGAACCTTTCTTATTTGTTCCAAATAAAATTAATTCATATATGCTACATTTCTTGTCTCCTATTGTATGCTAATTCTTTTTTCTTCAATGAAATTGATGTTTTAAATGTTGATGTAATTTCCAAAGATATGTAATAGACATGCAACGTTGCTTGTCAATTTCTATATCACGAAACTCTCGATGTTGTTTGTAGGGCACAGAACAATAGAGACCTATCTTTGAAACCAACAGCCCAAGAACCCACGATCCAAAAACTGGTGAAGTATGGAATGATCGCTAACTGTATGCTCTATAAAACGTGTGTAAAGAAAACTAATTCAACAATGCTATATCTTTTTGTCCAAGAAAAGTCTTAGTTTTAAAGCAAACTAAACTCTGCGTGTCATTTTGTATATCGTGGAACTATCGGTGCTATTTGTAGGCCACGAAACATCAGAGGCCCAATTTTGAACCCACCAACCCGAGAACCCGCGATCCAAAAGCTAGCTAAGTATGCAATGAGGGCTCCCTGCATCCTCTATAAAATCTCTTCCCCATACTTTATAAAAGTAGAAATTTCGTATGTATAAAATTAAATATGTACTTTATACAAGTACATATTTCGTATGTATAATTTTTTTATTTGTGATGAATTTCTATAGTCAACAACTCCACTCCTTGGAGAGAACATCAAAAGCCCAATTTCTATAGTCCGTATCGCAGAGAACATCAGAGGCCCAATTTCTGTATCGCAGAATTGTCGGTGTTTTTTTTATATCGCCAGCTCGACAACCTGTGATCCATTACAAAAATACATATTTCCTATGTATAAAAGTATTTCAATGTATTTCAACTTTCTAGCCATGTGTCAGTACTGCCTTTTTATGTTATGGATTTTCGTTTACCACCTCATAAGATGTTTAGAGAGAGTGTATGGCATTATCATCCCAAAGGTTGGAATGATGACCACCTATGCGTCTTCGTACACCATCATCGTTAGACATGAAGGTGGTCAAACTCATGCCCACGGAAGGTGTTATGGATTTTCGTTGCCTGCAGATTCCAAGATTTGGGATTGGTCGATGGATAGCCTTCAGCTCATCATCCAAGATTTGGTTGATTTTATCTCACTTTTGAAATGCCTATCGATCCCTAACCGTTCAACACTATCGACTATCCAAAGGCGGTGAAACAGGTCATTGAGGGGACTGATTAATTCTCCATCATCCACTGACATTGAATAGAACATATCTTTCACTTCCCCAATAAGTCTATCTGCGCGTTCACGGTAAGAAGGCGCCTGATACAGTAAATTGAAAGAGAAAATTAATCCATTAATTAATTCTGAAGGAAAAAAGGAGTATACAGAAGACTAAATTCAAATGAAGGTAGTTTACCACCTCATAAGACGTTGAGAGAGATTGTATGGCATTATCATCCCAAAGGTTGGAATGATGACCACCTATGCGTCTTCATACACCATCATCGTTAGACACAGAGGTGGTCAAAATCATGCCCACAGAAGGTGTTATGGATTTCCGTTGCCTGCAGATTCCAAGATTTGGGATTGGTCGATGGATAGCCTTCAGATTCCAAGATTTGGGATTGGTCGATGGATAGCCTTCATGCCTTATCATCTCCATCTATATCCTCGCACAACAGATCTGACCAATCACTGTTCCTTTTCATACTTAGCCAATTTTATTCCCACCACTCCAGGGATGGCACTTGCGAAATGAGCTACTTATCATTCCACTATATACATCTTGGACTCAAAACATCTGTGGTCTACAATTCCACCGCAGGTTCCTTGTATACATTAAGTTCATTCAAAGTATTTCTTGCTTCTTTCCATCCCCAACAACTTCACGTACTTCCTTATATGCATTAGCAATGCTCTTACTAGTGGTAAGTGGACACAGTCGTACGAAAGATACTTCCGTGATCTGCACTTTATGTGTTAACTGGTGAGAACTTCGAAAGGATTTGCAAGCATTTGCATTGATAAGAAAACACTATATGTTTTTCAGTGAGATACTTGGTTCTTTTCCTTTCTCTTCTTCCCATGTATTATCTAGAATCCCACTGCGAACTTCTCTGTACTTTTCCCCTTATTTTCTTCCTGTGTATTATGGGACTATAAAATATGGACATGATATTTTATAGAACATGTACAAATTCCACATTCCATACTTAGAAAAATTTGTTGGGTATGTGTTATATTCTTTGCACGAGCAGTAGTGTTTGAGCGCCTGCACCGGGCATGTAGGGGGGTAAGAGGGGGGGTGCAGGGGGGCAGAGCCCCCCGCGCGGGGTTCGGGGGCAGCGCCCCCGAATTTTTTTTTTTTGGGCCGACATATTATCGCCGAGCCGACATATTTCCGGGACCACATGATATTAGGTGGTTTTCGACACATGGTTTTTTGCCGATGGTTTTCTATTTCCGGTTAAGGAATTAGGTTTTTGGACTAATCCAGGTCATTGGGTTAGGGTTTTGGATGCCGCTGGCTCCTATATGTATATTGTATTGTAAACAATGTAAAACAATTGTATGAATATAATATATGCTGGTTTTCCTGGTTTGGTTTCCAGGTGAAAAATATCTGTGTAATGTTTGTATTTGCCATTGTATCTTTTCTGTTCTTTTCTGAATATCAGTTTGCAGTAGATATTGTACAAGGTTAGAATTTACATT
>JZKD02S2392483.1:33392-57813 GCA_000966675.3 Picea glauca | reverse complement strand
TTTGGGTTTCCAGGTGAAAAATCTTTGTGTAATGTTTGTATTTTCCATTGTATATTTTCTGTTCTTTTCTGAATATCAGTTTGCAGTAGATATTGTACAAGGTTAGAATTTACAAAATTTTGGATCGCAGGTTCTCGGTCGGGCGGGCGGGCTAAAAATTGGGCCTCCATTGTTCTCTGCCCTACAAATAGCACCCCAAGTTCTGTGATATACAAATTGACTACTGCATCTGTGAACTGGCTAACTCAACATTGCACTTCTATTGTTTCGTGTCCTCCAAACAATGCTCCCAGTTTCGTGATATAGAAATTGACACACAGAGTGCAGGACTGGCAGGGTGGAGATTGCCATTGTTTATGGATGCTAATCCCTATGAAGTATCTATTAGTATCTAGAAAATTATTTTAGTTTTTATTTTTTCCCTGTATAACAATATCTAAAAAATTATTTTGAATACTAAAATAGCTCTTAGTAGTGACAACTAGACACAAAGGTATGAATTAGTTGGGATTGCACTCTCCGCAATATACAAATTGACTACCGGATTCTGACATCATCCACTCTTCCATGTTACAAATTATGCATTCCAATGTTTAGAGTGATACGATTAGAAGGCCCAGGCCTCGCCTCCTTTGCAGACACTTTCTCAGCCTGTTTTGGATCCTCCTATTTCCTGGTTCACAAAATATGTAGCTCCAGCATTGGCCGGTTGACATATGTTTATCTCCATCTATATAATAAGAAAGTGAATTAGACCGACCATTGTTTCTTTCCATGCTTTCGACATGTTTCTCTGTTATATACATCTTCCACTCTAAATTTTCGTGATCTACAATTCCATTGCTAACCAATCCGTTTTTTTTCCCTTTTTTTTCTTACCATGTATTATGGGACTATAAAGTACATACATGATATCTTATATATAATGTACTAATTCCCATGATATTTTATAGAGCATGTACAAATTTCGCATTCGATATCTAGCAACATTTTGGATCGCGGGTTCTTCAGCGAGCAGGCTCAAACTTAGACCTCCATTATTTCGTGGCCTACAAATAGCACCCACAGTTCCGCGATATACAAATTGACAAACAAACCTGTGGAGTGGCTGACTCAACATTGCACTTCCATTGTTTCTTGTCCTCCAAACAACGCTCGTAGTTCCACGATATACAAATTGATAGATGGAATGTAGGACTGACAGGGTGGAGATTTCCATTGTTTATTTACGGATGCTAGTCCCTATGAACTATCTAACAATATCTAAAAAATTATTTTGAATACTAAATTAGCTCTTAGTACTGACAATTGGACACAGAGGTATGAAACAGTTGGGATTTCACTCTTCGCAATATACAAATTGACTACCAGATTTTGACATCATCCGTTCTTCCGTGTTACAAATTATGTATTCAAATGTTCAAAGCGATACAATTAGAAGGTTCGGGCCTTGTCTCCTTTGCAGACAACTTCTCACCATGTTTTGGATTCTCCTATTGCCAGGTTCACGAAATCTACAATTCCAGCATGGTCACTCTACCACTGCTCACAAATGTTTCAAAGTATCTCTCGATGCCTTCCATCCCCACTAACTTCTTGTTCTTCCGACTGTCCTACCATATCCTCTTCGCTATTACACGTATTGCACTCAAAAAGTTCTAAGACATACAATTTGACCCTCGCACCCTCACTCTCAACGCTTGTATGTTGCAACCCTATTTTTTAGCTGTCTTTTTCCCCCGGCCCGCGACCTCCATACTTTCTTACTATGCAATTAGAAACCTTTCATGCTAACAACTGACCATGCAAGAACTGTTAACATTGTCATTAATGGTCGAAAACCTCGAGGAGATCTCCCATTATTACACATTAAAACAAGATGTGCGGAGAGTTATTTTTTCCCTTCCGATTGTTCATCTCCAACACATGTCCTTGTGTGGGGCCTCTCAAGAAATCTACAATTCTTAATCACTCATTGCAATATCCAACATGTTGGAATTTCTATGTATGCAATTAGTATTGTTTAATGTTAACAACGCATTATGCAACAACCATCCAAATTGTCATTAATCAACGAAAGTCTCGAGGACATCTCCCATTCACATGATTTCGACCAAAATTTGCACAAGGTTATATTATCACTTCCAACTTTTCATTTCATTGATCGACTAGAACAAATAAGCGTTCTTGTAGACTTATGGCACCAGGTTGACAACAATTTTGTGGAGATACAATAAATATGTTCGCACAAGAGGACCAGATATTTCAGAGGTCCAGGGCATACTTTTACTATTAATCTCGTTCTGCCCAAAATAAAGTGATTTGTACCTCTAGAATCGCTCGTGTAGGCTGTGTTCTTGAGGTTTTTGACTCTAAGGAGGTGGTCTCTTGGTGCGCTGAAAAATATATTCCAGGCCAAATAATTATTCCACTATGCAACCATTCTCCTGTTTCTTTTTCACCTCAACTCTTCCGCGAGATGTTAAAATTGTTGAACCCAACATTGACGTTCAGAGGACAAGACTACAAACATTTTCTAGAAAAGCATCATAACGGGTTGGAAATCTTAGCGAACTTCCTCAAAGACCCAACAACAGTTCCTGAAGATATCACAAGGCTAGAGGTAGGTTCCTTTAGAAATCTATTCCGAGAAATTGCTTGGCCGGTTACAAGAATAACGAGACAGGCATCCACATCAAGCATTTCCCATATAATTATTTATATTTTGTATTTCACAGTCAAGGAAAAATACATTTTCAATTGGGGGAAGATAATTTTGATTGAGCTCTACTCCTAGCTTTCACGATTGAAAGAATCAAATAAATTTTATATGTCATCCTACTTGATTTTCGCAATTGTGTATTGTTGTCTATTTCCAAAACTTTCTATTTCTAATACAATAAACTGTGGATTTGACCCAGTAACATTCTGGCACAAGGCCCTGTGGAGACACAAGGCCTCCCATTGTTTTTATGAAGTTTTTAATGTCTTTGTCTCAGTTTTCAAAGATTTGTTGTTAAGAAAGGATGCTCCATGGATGTCTGGCTAGGAAACCAAGTATTTGAACAGGAAGGGCACACTTGAGCAAGAGGAAAATCATAGTGACCTCATGATATTTGGCTCTAAGGAAAATCATGCCTTCCTTCCATGCCACATCACAGACAAGATGTTTGTTGTAGAAATAGCAAGGCAATACAACCATTGGTTGCATTTTTTCCATGACAAGAAAAAAAAATAGTTCATTCCTCTGCCCTAGAAAGTTGGAGACTTCGTGTCCAGAAACATCAACAAGATTGACGAGTCTTCCACCCATTTCAAGAAATTGAACCTAACGTATTCTAAAAGGCTAAAAGGGTTCGACCCTAATGGCATTTTTCGAGAACATTTACTGGGTGTTGGCTTTAACACCTCTTTTATCCATACACACCTGACCCAAGACAGGAACAGTGTTGAAAACAATCCTACTTCTGTTGATTGCGACCCAGAGAGATTGCAAAGCACCAATGAATTGTATAGACAACATGGAAAAGCATATGGTGAGAAGAGTACAATTCCCCCACCAACACTCCCAAGAGCACGACATCACGGATCATCACTTCGACAGTCCACCCCGGTAAGAAAGAAACCCAGAAATCTTTGAATGGAGGAGGAGATAAGAACCCTCCTCGCATAAATATTGATATTCCTCACAAAATTCCACTGACGAGGAAGAGAAAAAGCAATGCAAGGTAGGCGGAGGAACCCCAAATTGAAAGTGGAAAACTGCAACTTGAAATTGAAGCTGAGCACATGCAGAAAATTGGGTCGTTCATGGTGGAAATATGAGACACCGACTCTTTTGACATAGATGAATCCTTCGTAATCCAGAGTGCTATTTTTGAAAGCTAATCTAAAATTCTGGTCATTGAAAAGAGAGATGTAACAAACAGGAAAGGCAAATCTTGCGCAGAGATTAACTTTAGAGAAATGCCTCTGTCCCAAATCTGCCAATATCACCAGGGAACTCGTGAAATTCTTCATGATTCCATTGGAGGAATTGAGACAGAAAATGCCAATATGAAACAATGCCTCAACGAATTTGAGTAGGCTTTCCTTGCAACTCTAGAATTTGCCAGTTCTTTGGCAAAAATCATTCCTGCTACCATTGCAGTGAAGATGAAAGTATCCTCTACCCTCCTTTCATGCTCTAGAGCCCTTGTAGAGAATAACATCAACAAAAGAATGCAGGTATTTATTGAAGCCTGGGAAACATCACAAAATTTAGTTTCCTTTGGAAAGAAGGCCAATGATTTTCTAGAACAATTGGAGACAAATTCAAAAAATGAACAGCTTTTATGTGATTAGGTACTGGCTCCTTTTGCCAAATATGCCAACAACACATCGAAACTGAAAAGAAGATAGGAGAAACTCCCCTCGCCAAAGCGCACCAAAAAAGTAAAAGCATGCTGGCAAAAGAAAGTGGACAACCTGCAACTCATTGTCAAGTCATGTAAACAATTCATATCATAAAATGAAGATTTATTCACAAGCTTGCTCCAACTGGACTTAGCCGGAACTACCAATGACGTTCAAGATCCTAACTTAATTCTCAAATCCTTGTCAGTCACCAAAGAAGCCTTCAAGGAACAAGTTGATATTTTAAAGGGGTTGTCTTTCGAAAAGTTTTACAACATACTTGAACATCGTCTAGATGAGCACGAGCAATGGGTATTGGACTATGCCTCACAGAATGAAGAAATTGTGAAAACTCTGTATAGTATTTTAATGGATCTAAGTAAATTAGAAAACGACCTTTACGACATACGAATCCAGGATGAAACCAACACAACCCCCATGAAAAGCTACATTGAAGAATGGGTCCAAGAGAGAATGGACGACCTCGTCCAGGAAGGGCAACAACCGGTCAACATGACTACAATGCCCATCGACGACAACAACAAAAATGCATCAGCTTCATAGTAAGTTTATACTTCCATCTTGTTTTGTTTATCAATCTAGTTTAAGTCTATGTTGTCATCTTCTCTTCTTTATCAATCCACGTATGTCCTCTTTCAATAGAAAACTGTAACCAAACACTCTTAACTTCCAATTTCTTCTTTTCAGGTCTTCCTCTCTATCATCGCGCACTTCTTTCAATGTTCCTAATTCTTGTACTTATTTCTTTTTATAGTCTGCGGGAGCCCCAATCCCAGTCTTTATGACAAACCCATTCAAATTTCCATAAACATGTAACAAACATTATTAATTTTTGATAAATTCCAAAGAAAATTGATTCGACAATGCCCTTATTGTATACTAAATTTTGGGTTTCAGGGAACCTTTCTTGTTTGTTCCAAATAAAACTAATTAAGATATGCTACATTTCTTGTCTCCTATTGTATGCTAATTTTTTGGTCTTCAACGACTTTGATGTTTTAAATTTTGATGTAATTTCCAGAGATATGTAACAGACATTATTTATTTTATAATAAGTTTGTATAGTTCTCAGCGTCGCTTCTCAATTTGTATATCGTGGAACTCTCGATGCTATTTGTAGGGCACAGAACAACAAAGACCCATTTTTGAAACCACCAACCCGAGAACCCGTGATCCAAAAATTGGCGAAGTATGGAATGACCACTCCCTACATGCTCTATAAAACGTGTACAAAGAAAACTAATTTGGCAATGCTATATATTTTTTGTTCGAGAGAAGACTTAGTTTTAAAGCAAGCTAATTCGGGAAAATGTTATTACTATTCTATTGTATAACAGACATTAATTTTTGTAAATTTTTATAGTCTGGAACTCCGTCTGTCATTTTGTAGATCGCAGAACTGTCGGTGCTATTTGTAAGCCACGGAACATCAGAAACTCAATTTTGAACCCGCCAATTTCCAGAAACACATGTAACCGACATTATTAATTTTTGATAAATTACAAAAAAAACTAATTCGACAATGCCTTTATTGTATACTAAATTTTGGGTTTCGAGGAACCTTTCTTATTTGTTCCAAATAAAATTAATTCATATATGCTACATTTCTTGTCTCCTATTGTATGCTAATTTTTTTTTCTTCAATGAAATTGATGTTTTAAATGTTGATGTAATTTCCAAAGATATGTAATAGACACGCAACGCTGCTTGTCAATTTCTATATCATGAAACTCTTGATGTTGTTTGTAGGGCACGAAACAATAGAGACCTATCTTTGAAACCAGTAGCCCGAGAACCCGCAATCCAAAAACTGGTGAAGTATGGAATGATCACTCCCTGTATGCTCTATAAAACGTGTGCAAAGAAAACTAATTCGGCAATGCTATATATTTTTGTCCAAGAAAAGCCTTAGTTTTAAAGCAAACTAAACTTTGCATGTCATTTTGTATATCATGGAACTATCGGTGCTATTTGTAGGCCACGGAACATCAGAGGCCCAATTTTGAACCCACCAGCCCGAGAACCCGCGATCCAAAAGCTAGCTAAGTATGCAATGAGGGCTCCCTGCATCCTCTATAAAATCTCTTCCCCATACTTTATAAAATTAGAAATTTCATATGTATAAAATTAAATATGTACTTTATACAAGTACATATTTCGTATGTATAATTTTTTTATTTGTGATGAATTTCTATAGTCGAAAACTCCACTCCTCGGAGAGAACGTCAGAGGCCCAATTTCTATAGTCTGTATCAGAGAGAATATCAGAGGCCCAATTTCTGTATCGCAGAATTGTCAGTGTTTTTTTTATATCGCCAGCTCGACAACCCGTGATCCATTACAAAAATACATATTTCCTATGTATAAAAGTATTTCAATGTATTTCAACTTTCTAGCCATGTGTCAGTACTAGGTCGCATTTACTTCCATCCCAACTTGGCATGGACTTCGCTTCCTTACAACCTTGTTTTTTATTATTGTTTTTTTATTCATAATATAATTTATTTAACTAATCTTTTTATAATAAACCATTTTGACGTTAACTTGTTTTATGATCCCATTTTAAAAACAATTTAATAAAAAAATACAAGGTTGTAGTGACAATTCATTGCAACTAATGAACAATCCTTAAAAATGCAAAATAATGGTGACATAAAGAATGACAATTCTGTGCAACTAATGAACAATTCTTAAAAATGCAAAATAATGGTGACATAAAGAAATGGTTAAAAAATCAAAGCAATGAACTAATCACATACTTATATACTATGTACTTAGCGTTGTAATTTTTTTAGAACAGTCGTGGTAATAAAAGTGAAAACCCTCAACCAATATACAGTAAATAAAATGTGACTATATGCATCAAGGAACGCAGATTACAATTGTCATCCAAGTATTGAATCGCTGAAGGAATTTGCGGACCCAAGGCATAAAAAAAAACATAGTATACATTTGAGCCAGGTAAAACGTTGAGGTATTTCATTCACCCTCAAATGCAGTCCATAATGAACATTCAAAAGTTGACAATCAAGTGGAAATGCAGGCGCATTCCAAAATAAAGAACCATAGTCATTAAAAGTGTGGAGAAAGGAAAGGAACACCCCATAGTGGAATACGATCGCAAGAGGGAGAAAAACAAAACACTGCCAAGGACCACAACAAAGATAACCGTTTAATGAAATAGATGCGATAAATGAAGTATAAATTATTTCCATCAATTACCAAGTTACAATACCTGAGTTAGCATTTTTACAACCAACAAATATAATCGCCAAAGTAATTAAATATGGATTCTACTCTACCAAATAAAAGAGCATACTGTTGCCTATTCTCCTACCTCGAATGACGTCTGTGTGCTCTGTGCCGCTCCCACTCGTCGACTGTCGAGACTACATCGGTACCTCCCAACCAACGCTAGGGGTACTTTACTTCCCCCTTAGCCCCCCAAGCTACAAAGGGGCCACACACTATCCATATGGTACATCTAGCTCCCAGCTCACCTTGCAAGGCTGAGCTACCACTCCTATTCGAGCTGGGAAAACCCAACTCCCCACAAGTAATTAGTCAAGTCACAAATCCGGCAACATAACGTTACGCTAACAACCGATCCCCATTTTCCTTCTCCTCTCTCTCTTTTATAGAATTTTAGAACTTGCATTCTTTCCCTAATTTCATTTAATTTAAGTTTTAATAAAAATCCTCTAATAATTCTACTTCGTATAAGTGTCGTCCATCCCCCACTTTCCTCCAATAAATATTTTCTTTAAATTAATAATTGTTTCAATTCCCTCACCCACCTAGATTTGCTCCTAAATTTACTCCTAGGTGTTCCTAGATTCCCTTACAGGTTTAAATACTTTCCCTAAAATGAAGTTGGTAATTTAGTTCAATTTAGAGGGTTCTTAATTGCAGATTCTTTACTATGTTGACCTCGCTTTTTACAATAAGTTTCCCTCTTTCCCTTATTATGTTTCCTCCATTCCTTAGTTTCCTAATTTTTATTATTCCCTTCTTTCCCCTTTTTATTAGAGCCAAAATGGCAGTTGCGCTATTTACTATTTTCCCTTTTATTATTAATTTAATATCTTTTTACACTTTCACAAGTTAAATAATTTATTTCTTCTTTACCTTTGATATCCACAGATTTTATTTAAGTTCTTACTCTCTTCATTTTACCCAAAAATTTACGAAGTCCACAACTATTACTTAAGTGGTTTTTAGTTTAAAATTTTTTATTTTATTTTTATAAGGTATTTTTCTTAAGGGTAGACAAAATTTTACCCCTAGAGAAGTTTTAGACTTAGAACTTAGATTATGAACTCGGCAACATTCATTTAGGGAAGTTTTTTTTTTAAACATTCTTAACATGTTAAGTTTCTTAGGGCCATCTAGGTTTGTTCCTTTATTCCCATCATCGCGGCGTGCCTTTCAAGACGCACCACATGCTCCAAGGGTTCCACTCGCCTCTAGTGTTTCTTTTGCGCGGCGTGCCCTTCAGGATGCACCACGTGCTCCAAGGGTTCCACTAGCCTCTTGACTGATTGGTAGATATCAATAACCCCTGGAGTCAATACTCCGCCAAGTGAACTTGTGGGAGACTAAGGGATTCTAAGGAATAAGGCCCCCGCATTATTACATTCCCCCTAGAGTCATCGTGAGCGACTGTCGCAGTTTCCCTCACGACATCGTGGATCCTCTTGAACTAGGTAATCGTTAACCTACAGTTCGAGCCACGACGGGAGTGCTAGTAGGCTGTGGTAGGGCTGTTGTCCACACCTCTCCCTCAACCTCTCTGGTAATCGTGTGTGGCCCCTTTACTCCATATGTGAGTCTGGTCGGCAAGCTATCGTCAGCCTGCATCATCAACAATCATTTCAGAACATTTCCACATCATATCATCTAATAAAATGTACTAAAATAAAAAAAAAACAATCAAACCCTAATAGCACATTCCCTGACTCGATCCAGAGTCAAAGGGGTTCCGTCAGTGCCTCTACATCCTCAAGGTCCAAAACCCTACACACTTAGTAAAACTGAGTCAATAACACTTGTCTATGTCAATGCAGTAAACATCATGTCATATATCATAACGCATCATAATCAAGGAAAAATGTTTTAATACTGCTATTGTCACGACTGCAACAATTCAACGAGAAGAACCAACAGATCCTAAGAGGGGGAGCATCTTTTTCATTCACAGATGTGGGTGAAGGGGAACCCACTGCATTTTATTGTTGATAGCGGAAGCCAAAAGAACCTCATCTCAACAGAGGTTGTCAAACAGTTGGGATTGTCGACAACACCACACCTACAGCTAGACAACATCGGGTGGCTTCACCAAGGACGAGATCTTCATGTCAGCTAGCAGTGTTGATTATCATATGGCATCCAACCCTTCAAGGATGAGGTATTATGTGATGTTGCCCCATTGGATGTCTGTGATGTTCTCTTGGGCCAACCATATATGTGGAAGCACCATGTTATTTATGAGTCTCGACATCGTAGTGTTATTGTCACTTTCGGGGGTCATCTCTACAGAATACCAGAGGTAGTTCCCACTACTGTTCCACTTAAAAAGTGTCGCAAAGTAGTATCGCATACTGCAAAATTTAGTTTCTTCACAATCTGTTCAAAAGGAGAACAGAAGGACACTACAACGACTACAACCTCGCCCTAAGCACCTTCTATCCTACAGAAGCAGGTCGACAAGGCTACAAAAAAATGCAAAGATTCCTTCTTCACAACATCCTCTCATGTATCCCGACTTGTTGAACAGTCTCAACCTCAACGGGTTCATGATAGACTTCCACAAAGTGAGCAGTGCGACATCTCCAGCAAGACAAGCAGCTCACCAAGATGCATATTCAACAAACGCTTTTCCTTCTCCCCCAGGAACTCAACGCAATGGATACCATTTCTTCCTAAGGAGGGAGGATTGATCCAGGTGGATATCGATGGCCACCCACCTTTTCCAACTCGCTCAAAATAACTTTCTGGCAATTTTGACAATTTACTATTTTTAGCAGGTTTTAACTTCCTGGGCCATTTTGATGGCCTAAATTAATGTTTTTTAATATAGAGGTTCTCAATGATGGATAAAGGCATGATTTATCCCCCAAAATGAATCTCCTCAATGATACCTTTCCAACGAGCTATCATACGCCTAAAATGGAGATCGTATGCAAAAGTTACGACCCCGACAAGTTGATGTACTAACTTACCCAAATGGGGCCCACATGACTTTTGGCGCTTCATCTCCTAGGGTTAGGTTTTTGGATGTCTAGGACTTTTGGCATTCCTTTTTATTGTAAAAGGGCCTTCAGAGCCTCATTGTAACCATCTTCTTGCGAATGCGAGTAGCCATCACATCTCTTCTCAGAGATAAGCTGCCACCATTCTAGCAAGTCTTTCACTCTTTATTTTTATAGTCTCTGTACATTTGTTTCATTAATAGAAATCGTGTATTACTATATCTCTGTGTTTATGGTTGCATCTCTGATATATTTATGTTATATTATTGGATATACGCGATATCTCTGTGCATTTCTTTATTATATCTCTGCTCTCATTTCGTGCCAAAAATAATCTGGATCACTAATAGCTAACCATGCAGGAACCATCAACATTGTCATTAATGGCCGAAAACCTCGAGGAGATCTCCCATTATTCCGATTGTTCATCTCCAACATGCGTCCTCGTGTTGGGCCGCTCAATAAATCTACAATTCTTAATCGCTCATTGCAATATCCAATGTGTTGGCATTTCTATGTATGCAATTAGTGTTGTTAAATGTTAACAATGCATCATGAAACAACTATCCAAATTGTCATTAATCAACAAAATTCTCAAGGAGATCTCCCATTCACACACTTTTGACCAAAATTTGCACAAGGTTATATTATCCCTTCCAACTTTTCATTTCATTCATCGGCTGGAACAAATAAATGTTCTTGTATACTTATGGCACCAAGTCAACAATAGTTTTGTGGAGATACAGTAAATATGTTTGCACAAGAGGACCATAGCTTTCAGTGGTCCAGGGCATACCTTTACTATTCATCCCGTTCCGCCCAAAACAAAGTGATTTGGACCTCTGGAATCGCTTGTGCAGGCTGTGTTCCTGAGGATTTTGACTCTAAGGAGGTGGTCTTTTGGTGTGCCGAAAAATATATTCCAGGCCAAAGAAATATTCCACTGCATAACCATTCTCCTGTTTCTTTGTCGCCGCAACTCTTCCGCGAGATGTTAAAATTGTCGAACCCAACATTGATGTTCAGAGGACAAGACTGCAAACATTTTCTAGAAAAACATCATAACAGGATGGAAATATTAGCAGACTTCCTCGAAGACCTAACAACAGTTCCTAAAGATATCACAAGGTTGCAGGTAAGTTCCTTTAGAAATCCATTTCGGGAAATTTCTTGGTTGGTTACAAGAATAACGGGACATGCATCCACAGCAAGCATTTCCCATATAATTATTTATATTTTGTATTTCACAGTCAATGACCAATACATTTTCGATTGGGGGAAGCTAATTTCAATTGAGCTCTGCTCCCAGTTGTCATGATTCAAAGAATCAAATCAATTTTATATGTCATCCTACTTGATTTTCCCAATTGTGTATTGTTATCTGTTTCCAAAACTTTCTTTTTCCAATAAAATAAACTATGGATTTGACCCAATAACATTCTGGCATGATTCCTTGTGAAGATACAAGGCCTCCCATTTTTTTTATGAAGTTTTTAATGGCTTTGTCTCAGTTTTCAAAGATTTATTGTTAGGCAAGGATGCTCCCAGATGTCTGGCCAAGCAATCAATTTTTTTAACAGGAAGGGCACACTTGAGCAAGAGGAAAATCACAGTGTTCTCATGGTATTTGTCCCTAAGGAAAATCCTTCCTTCCTTCCATTCCACATCAAGGACAAAATGTTTGTTGCAGAAATAGCAAGGCAATACAACCACTAGTTGCATTTTTTCCATGACAAGAAAAAAAAAACAGTTCATTCCTCTGCCTTGGAAAGTCGGAGACTTCGTGTGCAAAAACATCAACAAGATTGATGAGTTTTCCTCCCATTTCAAGAAATTGAATCTAACGTACGCTGAAAGGCTAAAAATGTTCGACCCTAATGGCATTTTTCGAGAACATTTATTGGGTGTTGTCTTTAACACCTCTTTTATCCATACACACCTGACCCAAGATAGGAACATTGTCGAAAACAATCCTTCTTCTTTCGATTGCGACGCGGAGAGATTACACAACACCATTGAATTGTACAGACAACATGGAAAAGTATCTAGTGAGAAGAGTACCGAATCCCCCGCCATCACTGCCAAGAGCACGACATCATGGAGCATCGCTTCGATGGTCCACCCCAGTAAGAAATCAACTCAAAAATATTCGAACAGAGGATGAGATAAGAACCCTCCTTGCATAAATATTGATAGTTCTCACAAAATTCCACTGACGAAGAAGAGAAAAAACAATGCAGGGCAGGCGGAGGAACCCCAAATTGAAAGTGGAAAACTGCAACTTGAAATTGAAGTTGAGAACATGCAGAAAATTGGGTCGTTCGCAGTGGAAATATCAGACACCAAATTTTTTGACATAGATGAATCCTTTGTAATATAGAGCACGATTTTTGACATCCAATCTAAAAGTCTGGTCTTTGAAAAGAGAGATGTAGCAAACAGGAAAGGCAAATCTCTCGCAGAGATTAACTTTAGCGAAATGCCATTGTCCCAAATCTGCCAATTTCACCAGGGAACCGGTGAAATTCTTCGTGATTCCATTGGAGGAATTGAGACAGAAAATGCCAATATGAAACAACGTCTCAACGAATTTGAGCAGACTTTCCTTGCAACTCCAGAATTTTCCAATCCTTTGGCAAAAATCCTRCCTTCTACCATTGCAGCGAAGATGAAAGTATCCTCTACCCTCCTTGCATGCTCTAGAGCCCTTGTAGAGAATAACATCAACAAWATAATGCAGGTAGTGATTGAAGCCTGGAAAACATCGCAAAATTTAGTTTCCTTCGGAAAGAAGGCCAATGATTTCCTGGAACAATTGGAGATGAATTTAAAAAAATGAACAACTTTTCTGAAAAGAMGACAGGAGAAACTCCCCTCGCCAAAGCGCACCAAAAAAGTAAAAGCATGCTAGAAAAAGAAAGTTGACAACYTACAGTTCATTGTCAAGTCATGTAAACAAGAAKCCTTCAAGGAACAAGTTGATATTTTAAAGCGGTTGTCTTTCGAACATTTTTATAGCATACTTGAACATCATCTAGATGAGCACGAGCATTGGGTACTGGACTATGCCTCACACAATGAAGAAATTGAACAGACTCTGCATAGTATTTCAATGGATCTATGGAAATTAGAAAACAACCTTTACGACATAGAAATCTGGGATGAAACCAACACAACCCCCATGAAAATTTACATCGAAGAATGGTTCCAAGAGAGAATGGACGGTCTTGTCAAGGAAGGGAAACAACAGGTCAACATGACTACAATGCCCATAGACGACGGCAACAAAAATGCATCGGCTTCATAGTAAGTTTATACTGCCATCTTGTTTTGTTTATCATTCCAGTTTAAGTCTATGATGTCATCTTCTCTTCTTTATCAATCCACTTATGTCCTCTTTCAATAGAAAATTGTAACCAAACACTCTTAACTTCCAATTTCTTCTTTTCAGGTCTTCCTCTCTACCATCGCATACTTCTTTCAACGTTCCTAATTCTTGTACTTATTTATTTTTATGGTCCGTGGGAGCTCCAATCCCAGTCTATATGAAAAACGCATTTAAATTTCGAGAAACATGTAACAAACATTATTAATTTTTGGTAAATTCGAAAGAAAACTGATTCGACAATTCCCTTATTGTATACTAAATTTTGGGTTTCCAGGAACCTTTCTTGTTTGTTCCAAATAAAACTAATTCGGATATGCTACATTTCTCGTCTCCTATTGTATGCTAATTTTTTGGTCTTCAATGACATTGATGTTTTAAATGTTGATGTAATTTCCAAACATATGTAATAGACACACAACGCCGCTTGTCAATTTCTATATCATGGAACTCTCGATGTTGTTTGTAAGGCACTGAACAACATAGAACTATTTTTGAAACCACCAGCCCGAGAACCTGCTATCCAAAAACTAGCGAAGTATGGAATGATCGCTCCCTACATGCTCTATAAAACGTGTACAAAGAAAACTAATTCGGCAATGCTAAATCTTTTTGTCCAAGAAAATCCTTAGTTTTAAAGCAAACTAAACTCTGCTTGTCATTTTGTATATCGCGGAACTATCGGTGCTATTTGTAGGCCACGAAACATCAGAGGCCCAATTTTAAACTCGCCAGCTGGAGAACCCGCGATCCAAAAACTGGCTAAGTATGCAATGAGGGCTCCCTGCATCCTCTATAAAATCTCTCCCCCATACTTTATAAAAGTAGAAATTTCGTATGTATAAAATTAAATATCTAATTTATACAAGTACATATTTCGTATGTATAATTTTTTTATTTGTGATGAATTTCTATAGTCCACAACTCCACTCCTCGGAGAGAACATCAGAGGCCCAATTTCTATAGTCCGTATCGCAGAGAATATCAGAGGCCCAATTTCTATAGTTCGTATCGTAGAGAACATCAGAGGCCCAATTTCTGTATCGCAGAATTGTCAGTTTTTTTTTTAGATCGCCAGCTCGACAACCCGTGATTCATTACAAAAATACATATTTCCTATGTATAAAAATATTTCAATGTATTTCAACTTTCTAGTCATGTGTCAGTACTAGGTTGCATTTACCTCCATCCCAACTTGGCATGGACTTAGCTGCCATACAAACTTGTTTTTTATTATTTTTTTTTTACTCATAATATAATTTATTTAACTAATCTTTTTACAATAAACCATTTTGACGTTAATTTGTTTTATGATCCCATTTTAAAAACAATTTAATAAAAAAATACAAGGTTGTAGTGACAATTCATTGCAGCTAATGAACAATCCTTAAAAATGCAAAATAATGGTGACATAAAGAATGACAATTCTGTGCAACTAATGAACAATTCTTAAAAATGCAAAATAATGGTGACATAAAGAAATGGTTAAAAAATCAAAGCAATGAACTAATCACATACTTATATACTATGTACTTAGCGTTGTAATTTTTTTAAAAGCTACCTTTATTTCCACTGATTGGTAAACAATCATATATAACAAATTTTGATTCGACAATTCCCTTATTGTATACTAAATTTTGGGTTTCCAAGAACCTTTCTTGTTTGTTCCAAATAAAACTAATTCAGATATGCAACATTTCTTGTCTCCTATTGTATGTGAATTTTTTGGTCTTCAACAACGTTGATGTAATTTCCAGAGATATGTAACAGACATTATTTATTTTATAATAAGTTTGTATAGTTCACAACGTTGCTTCTCAATTTGTATATCACGGAACTCTCGATGCTATTTGTAGGGCACAGAACAACAAAGACGCATTTTTGAAACCACTAGCCTGAGAACCCGTGATCCAAAAACTAGCGAAGTATGGAATGACCGCTCCCTGCATGCTCTATAAAACGTGTACAAAGAAAACTAATTCGACAATGCTATATCTTTTTTTTCCAAAAAAAGCCTTAGTTTTAAAGCAAGTTAATTCGGGAAAACGTTATTACTATTCTATTGTATAACAAACATTAATTTTTTGTAAATTTTTATAGTTCGCAACTCCATCTGTCATTTTGTATATCGTGGAACTGTCAATGCTATTTGTAGGCCACGAAACATCAGAGACTCAATTTTGAACCCGCCAATTTCCAAAAACATGTAACCGACATTATTAATTTTTGATAAATTACAAAGAAAACTGATTCGATAATGCCCTTATTGTATACTAAATTTTTGGTTTCCAGGAACCTTTCTTGTTTGTTCCAAATAAAACTAGTTTGGATATGCTACATTTCTTGTCTCCTATTGTATGCTAATTTTTTGGTCTTCAATGAAGTTGATGTAATTTCCAAAGATATGTAACAGACACGCAACGCCGCTTGTTAATTTCTATATCATGGAACTCTCGATGTTTTTTGTAGGGAACGGAACAACAAAGAACTATTTTTGAAACCACCAGCCCGAGAACTTGCTATCCAAAAACTAACGAAGTATGAAATGATCGTTCCCTGCATGCTCTATAAAACATGTGCAAAAAAAACTAATTCGACAATGCTATATCTTTTTGTCCAAGAAAAGCCTTAGTTTTAAAGAAAACTAAACTCTGCCTGTCATTTTGTATATCGTGGAACTATCGGTGCTATTTGTAGGCCACGGAACATCAGAGGCCCAATTTTGAACCTGCTAGCCCGAGAACCCACGATCCAAAAAATGGCTAAATATGCAATGAGGGCTCCCTGCATCCTCTATAAAATCTCTTCCCCATACTTTATAAAAGTAGAAATTTCGTATGTATAAAATTAAATATCTACTTTATACAAGTACATATTTCGTATGTATAATTTTTTTTTTTGCGATGAATTTCTATAGTCGACAACTCCACTCCTCGGAGAGAACATCAGAGGCCCAATTTCTATAGTCCGTATCGCAGAGAACATCAGAGGCCCAATTTCTATAGTCCGTATCGCAGAGAACATTAGAGGCCCAATTTATATAGTCCATATCACAGAGAACATCAGAGGCCCAATTTTTGTATCGCAGAATTGTCGGTGTTTTTTGTATATCGCCAGCTCGACAACCCGTGATCCATTACAAAAATACATATTTCCTATGTATAAAAGTATTTCAATGTATTTCAACTTTCTATCCATGTGTCTATACTAGGTCGCATTTACTTCCATCCCAACTTGGCAGGGACTTCGCTGCCATACAACCTTCTTTTTTGTTATTGTTTTTTTACTCATAATATAGTTTATTTAACTAATCTTTTTACAATAAAATCATTTTGACATTAATTTGTTTTATCATCCCATTTTAAAAACAATTTAATAAAAAAATACAAGGTTGTAGTGACAATTCATTGCAACTAATGAAAAATCCTTAAAAATGCAACATAATGGTGACATAAAGAATGACAATTCTATGCAACTAATGAACAATTCTTAAAAATGCAAAATAATGGTGACATAGATAAATGGTTAAAAAATCAAAGCAATGAACTAATCACATACTTATATACTATGTACTTAGCGTTGTAATTTTTTTAGAACAGTCATGGTAATAAAAGTGAAAACCCTCAACCAGTATACAGTAAATGAAATGTGACTATACGCATCAAGGAACGCAGATTACAATTGTCATCCAAGTATTGAATCGTTGAAGGAATTTGCAGACCCAAGGCATAAAAAAAAACATATTATACAGTCGAGCCAGGTAAAACGTTGAGGGATTTCATTCACCCTCAAATGCAGTCCATAATGAACATTCAAAAGTTGACAATCAAGTGGAAATGGAGGCGCATTCCAAAATAAAGAACCATAGTCATTAAAAGTGTGGAGAAAGAAAAGGAACACCCCATAGTGGAATACGATCGCAAGAGGGAGAAAAACAAAACACTGCCAAGGACCACAACAGAGATAACCGTTTAATGAAATAGATGCGACAGATGAAGTATAAATTATTTCCATCGATTACCAAGTTACAATAGCTGAGTTAGCATTTTTACAACCAACAAATATAATCGTTGAAGTAATTAAATATGCATTCTACTCTACCAAATAAAAGAGCATATTGTTGCCTATTCTCCTACCTCGAATGTCGTCTGTGTGCTTCGTGCCACTCCCACTCGTCGACTGTCGAGACTACATCGGTACCTCCCAACCAACGCTAGGGGTACTTTAATTTCCCCTTAGCCCCCTGAGCTGCAAAGGGGCCACTTATTGCTCCTAAATTTACTCCTAGAGTTGCTCCTAAACTTACTCCTAGGTGTTCCTAGATTCCCTTACAGGTTTAAATACTTTCCCTAAAATGAAGTTGGTAATTTAGTTCAATTTAGAAGGTTCTTAATTGCAGATTCTTTACTATGTTGACCTCGCTTTTTACCATAAGTTTCCCTCTTTCCCTTATTATGTTTCCTCCATTCCTTAGTTTCCTAATTTTTATTATTCCCTTCTTTCCCCTTTTTATTAGAGCCAAAATGGCAGTTGCGCTATTTACTATTTTCCCTTTTATTATTAATTGAATATCTTTTTACACTTTCACAAGTTAAATAATTTATTTCTTCTTTACCTTTGATATCCACAGATTTTATTTAAGTTCTTACTCTCTTCATTTTACCCGAAAATTTATGAAGTCCACAACTATTACTGAAGTGGTTTTTAGTTTAAAATTTTTTATTTTATTTTTATAAGGTATTTTTCTTAAGGGTAGACAAAATTTTACCCCTAGAGAAGTTTTAGACTTAGAAATTAGATTATTAACTGGGCGACATTCATTTAGGGAAGTTGTTTTTCTAAAAATTCTTAACGTGTTAAGTTTCTTAGGGCCGTCTAGGTTTGTTCCTTTATGCCCATCATCGCAACGTGCCTTTCGAGATGCACCACATGCTCCAAGGGTTCCACTCGCCTCTAGTGTTTCTTTTGCGGGGCGTGCCCTTCAGGATGCACCACGTGCTCTGAGGGTGCCACTAGCCTCTTGACTGATTGGTAGACATCAATAACCCCTGGATTCAATACTCCGCCAGGTGAACTTGTGGGAGACTAAGGGATTCTAAGGAATAAGGCCCCGGCCTTATTGCATGCCCCTTAGAGTCATCGTGAGCGAATGTTGCAGTCTGCCCTCACGACATCGTGGATCCTCTTGAACTAGGTAATCGTTAACCTACAGTTCGAGCCACGACGGGAGTGCTAGTAGGTTGTGGCAGGGCTGTTGTCCACACCTCTCCCTCAACCTCTCTGGTAATCGTGTGTGGCCCCTTTACTCCATATGTGAGTCTGGTCGGCAAGCTATCGTCATCCTGCATCATCAACAATCTTGTCAGAACATGTCCACATCATATCATCTAATCAAATGTACTAAAATCACAAAAAAACAATCAAACCCCAATAGCACACTCCCTGACTCGATCCAGAGTCCAAGGGTTTCCGTCAAAGCCTCTGCATCCTCAAGGTCCAAAACCCTACACACTTAGTAAAACTGAGTCAATAACACCTGTCTATGTCAATGCAGTAAACATCATGTCATATATCATAATGCATCATAATCAAGGAAAAATGTTTTAATACTGCTATTGTCACGACTGCAACAATTCAACGAAAAGAACCAACAGATCCTGAAGAGGGGGAGCGTCTTTTTCATTCACAGATGTGGGTGAAGGGGACCCCACTGTATTTTATTGTTGATAGCGGAAGCCAAAAGAACCTCATCTCAACCAAGGTTGTAAAACAGTTGGGATTGTCGACAACACCACACCTGCAACTAGACAACATCGAGTGGCTTCACCAAGGATGAGATCTTCATGTCATCTAGCAGTGTCGATTATCATATGGCATCCAACCCTTCAAGGATGAGGTATTATATGATGTTGTCCCACTG
Organism: Picea glauca; assembly: GCA_000966675.3. Lineage (NCBI taxonomy): Eukaryota > Viridiplantae > Streptophyta > Pinopsida > Pinales > Pinaceae > Picea > Picea glauca. Next base: position 37,841 of record JZKD02S2392483.1, on the reverse strand, counting down.
GATGTCTGTGATGTTCTCTTGGGCCAGCCATATATGTGGAAGCACCATGCTATTTATGAGTCTCGACCTCATAGTGTTATTGTCACTTTGGGGGGTCATCTCTACAGAATACCAGAGGTAGTTCCCACTACTGTTCCACTTAAAAGGTGTCGCAAAGTAGTATCGCATACTGCAAAATTTAGCTTCTTCACAATCTGGTCAAAAGGAGAACAGAAGGACACTACAACCACTACAGCCTCACCCTAAGCACCTTCTATCCTACAGAAGCAGGTCGACAAGGCTACAAAAAAATGAAAAGATTCCTTCTGCACAACATCCTCTCATGTAGCCCGACTTGTTGAACAGTCTCAACCTCAATGGGTTCATGATAGAATTCCACAAAGTGAGCAGTGCGACGTCTCCAGCAAGATAAGCAGCTCACAAAGATGCATATTCAATAAACGCTTTTCCTTCTCCCCCAGGAACTCAACGCAATGGAGACCATTTCTTCCTAAGGAGGGAGGATTGGTCCAGGTGGATATCAGTGGCCACCCACCTTTTCCAACTGGCTCAAAACAACTTTCTGGCAATTTTGACAATTTACTATTTTTAGCAGGTTTTAACTTCTGGGGCCATTTTGATGGCCTAAATGAATGTTTTTCGATATATAGGTTCTCAATTATGGATAAAGTCATTACTGATCCCCGAAAATGAATCTCCTCAATGATACCTTTCCAACGAGCTATCATACGCCTAAAACGGAGATCGTATGCAAAAGTTACGACCCCGGGAAGTTGATGTACTAACTTACCCAAACGGGGCCCACATGACTTTTGGCGCTTCATCTCCTAGGGTTAGGTTTTTGGATGTCTAGGACTTTTGGCATTCTTGTTTATTGTAAAAGGGCCTTCAGAGCCTCATTGTAACCATCTTCTTTCGAATGCGAGTATCCATCACATCTCTTCTCAGAGATAAGTTGCCACCATTCTAACAAGTCTTTCACTCTTTATTTTTACAGTCTCTGTACATTTATTTTATTAATAGAAATCGTGTATTACTGTATCTCTGTGTTTATGGTTGCATCTCTGATATATTTATGTTATATTATTGGATATATGCGATATCTCTGTGCATTTCTTTATTATATCTCTGCTCTCATTTCGTGCCAAAAATAATCTGGATCACTAATAGCTAACCATGCAGGAACCATCAACATTGTCATTAATGGCCGANGTTTATGGTTGCATCTCTGATATATTTATGTTATATTATTGGATATACGCGATATCTCTGTGCATTTCTTTATTATATCTCCGCTCTCATTTCGTGCCAAAAATAATCTGGATCACTAATAGCTAACCATGCAGGAACCATCAACATTGTCATTAATGGCCGAAAACCTCGAGGAGATCTCCCATTATTCCAATTGTTCATCTCCAACATGCGTCCTCGTGTTGGGCCGCTTAAGAAATCTACAATGCTTAATCGCTCATTGCAATATCCAACGTGTTGGCATTTCTATGTATGCAATTAGTGTTGTTAAATGTTAACAATGCATCATGAAACAACTATCCAAATTGTCATTAATCAACGAAATTCTCAAGGACATCTCCCATTCACACGCTTTTGACCAAAATTTGCACAAGGTTATATTATCCCTTCCAACTTTTCATTTCATTCATCGGCTGGAACAAATAAACGTTCTTGTATACTTATGGCACCAGGTCAACAACAGTTTTGTGGAGATACAGTAAATATGTTCGCACAAGAGGACCATAGCTTTCAGTGGTCCAAGGCATACTTTTACTATTCATCCCGTTCTGCCCAAAACAAAGTGATTTGGACCTCTGGAATCGCTTGTGCAGGCTGTGTTCCTGAGGATTTTGACTCTAAGGAGGTGGTCTCTTGGTGTGCCGAAAAATATATTCCAGGCCAAAGAATTATTCCACTGCGTAACCATTCTCTTGTTTCTTTGTCGCCTCAACTCTTCCGCGAGATGTTAAAATTGTCGAACCCAACATTGATGTTTAGAGGACAGGACTGCAAACATTTTCTAGAAAAACATCATAATGGGTTGGAAATATTAGCAGGCTTCCTCGAAGACCTGACAACAGTTCCTAAAGATATCACAAGGCTGCAGGTAAGTTCCTTTAGAAATCCATTTCGGGAAATTTCTTGGTTGGTTACAAGAATAATGGGACAGGCATCCACAACAAGCATTTCCCGTATAATTATTTATATTTTGTATTTCACAGTCAAGGAACAATACATTTTCGATTGGGGGAAGCTAATTTCGATTGAGATCTGCTCCCAGTTGTCATGATTCAAAGAATCAAATCAATTTTATATGTCATCCTACTTGATTTTCCCAATTGTGTATTGCTATCTGTTTCCAAAACTTTCTTTTTCCAATAAAATAAACTATGGATTTGACCCAGTAACATTCTGGCATGAGTCCCTGTGGAGACACAAGGCCTCCCATTGTTTTTATGAAGTTTTTAATGGCTTTGTCTCAGTTTTCAAAGATTTATTGTTAGGCAAGGATGCTCCCGGATGTCTGGCCAAGCAATCAAGTTTTTGAACAGGAAGGGCACACTTGAGCAAGAGGAAAATCACAGTGTTCTCATGGTCTTTGTCTCTAAGGAAAATCCTGCCTTCCTTCCATGCCACATCAAGGACAAAATGTTTGTTGCAGAAATAGCAAGGCAATACAACCACTGGTTGCATTTTTTCCATGACAAGAAAAAAAAACAGTTCATTCCTCTGCCTTGGAAAGTCGGAGACTTCGTGTGCAGAAACATCAACAAGATTGATGAGTTTTCCTCCCATTTCAAGAAATTGAACCTAACGTACGATGAAAGGCTAAAAATGTTCGACCCTAAAGGCATTTTTCGAGAACATTTATTGGGTGTTGGCTTTAACACCTCTTTTATCCATACACACCTGACCCAAGATAGGAATAGTGTCAAAAATAATCCTGCTTCTTTCGATTGCGATGCAGAAAGATTGCACAACACCATTGAATTGTACAGACAACATGGAAAAGTATCTAGTGAGAAGAGTATCGAGTCCCCCGCCAGCACTGCCAAGAGCACGACATCACGGAGCATCACTTCGATGGTCCACCCCAGTAAGAAATCAACTCAAAAATATTCGAACAGAGGATGAGATAAGAACCCTCCTTGCATAAATATTGATAGTTCTCACAAAATTCCACTGACAAAGAAGAGAAAAAACAATGCAGGGCAGGCGGAGGAACCCCAAATTGAAAGTGGAAAACTGCAACTTGAAATTGAAGCTAAGCACATGTAAAAAATTGGGTCATTCGTAGTGGAAATATCAGACACCGAATTTTTTGACATAGATGAATCCTTCATAATCCAGAGCGCGATTTTCGACAGCCAATCTAAAAGTTTGGTCATTGAAAAGAGAGATGTAACAAACAGGAAAGGAAAATCTCACGCAGAGATTAACTTTAGCGAAATGTCGCTGTCCCAAATATGCCAATTTCACCAGGGAACCAGTGACATTCTTCGTGATTCCATTGGAGGAATTGAGACAAAAAATGCTAATATGAAACAACGTCTCAACGAATTTGAGCAGGCTTTCCTTGCAACTCCAGAATTTTCCAGTCCTTTGGCAAAAATCGTGCCTTCTACCATTGTAGTGAAGATGAAAGTATCCTCTACCCTCCTTTCATGCTCTAGAGCCCTTGTAGAGAATAACATCAACAAAAGAATGCAGGTAGTGATTGAAGCCTGGAAAACATCGCAAAATTTAGTTTCCTTCGGAAAGAAGGCAAATGATTTCTTGGAACAATTGGAGACGAATTTAAAAAATGAACAGCATTTCTCTAAAGAAGACAGGAGAAACTCCCCTCACCAAAGCGCACCAAAAAAGTAAAAGCATGTTGGAAAAAGAAAGTTGACAACCTACAGTTCATTGTCAAGTCATGTAAACAAGAAACCTTCAAGGAACAAGTTGATATTTTAAAGGGGTTGTCTTTCGAAAAGTTTTACATCATACTTGAACATCATCTAGATGAGCACGAGCGTTGGGTACTGGACTATGCCTCACACAATGAAGAAATTGAACAGACTCTGCATAGTATTTCAATGGATCTAAGGAAATTAGAAAACGACCTTTACGACATAGAAATCTGGGATGAAACCAACACAACCCCCATGAAAATCTACATCGAAGAATGGTTCCAAGAGAGAATGGATGGTCTTGTCAAGGAAGGGAAACAACCGGTCAACAGGACTACAATGCTCATCGACAACAGCAACAAAAATGCATCGGCTTCATAGTAAGTTTATACTGCCATCTTGTTTTGTTTATCAATCCAGTTTAAGTCTATGTTGTCATTGTTATCGCACGGTTTGTAGGAAGGGTTTAGGAAGCTTGAGTCAAGGCTTAAAACCGGCGTAACAGGAGCTTCCCCACCCACTGTCACCTCGATGGGGAGCT
>JZKD02S2392483.1:0-11488 GCA_000966675.3 Picea glauca | reverse complement strand
TCGCTAAATGTTACTTCACATATGTAATTTTCCATAATTAATAATTAAGGCGCAAATACTTATTATATTTTATTTACTTATTTGAAAATTTGTTATATATGATTGTTTACCAATCTTGGAAATAAAGGTAGCTTTTAAAAAAATTACAACGCTAAGTACATAGTATATAAAGTATGTGATTAGTTCATTGCTTTCATTTTTTAACCATTTCTTTATGTCACCATTATTTTGCATTTTTAAGAATTGTTCATTAGTTGCACAGAATTGTCATTCTTTATGTCACCATTATTTTGCATTTTTAAGGATTGTTCATTAGTTGCAATGAATTGTCACTACAACCTTGTATTTTTTATTAAATTGTTTTTAAAATGGGATCATAAAACAAATTAACGTCAAAATGGTTTATTGTAAAAAGATTAGTTAAATAAATTATATTATGAGTAAAAAAACAATAATAAAAAACAAGGTTGTATGGCAACTAAGTCCATGCCAAGTTGGGATGGAAGTAAATGCGACCTAGTACTGACATATGACTAGAAAGTTGAAATACATTGAAATATTTTTATACATAGGAAATATGTATTTTTGTAATGAATCACGGGTTGTCGAGCTGGCGATCTAAAAAAAAAATGACAATTCTGCGATACAGAAATTGGGCCTCTGATGTTCTCTGCGATATGAACTATAGAAATTGGGCCTCTGATGTTCTCTGCGATACGGACTATAGAGATTGGGCCTCTGATGTTCTCTCCGAGGAGTGGAGTTGTGGACTATAGAAATTCATAACAAATAAAAAAATTATACATACGAAATATGTACTTGTATAAATTAGATATTTAATTTTAGACATACGAAATTTCTACTTTTATAAAGTATGGGGGAGAGATTTTATAGAGGATGCAGGGAGCCCTCATTGCATACTTAGCCAGTTTTTGGATCGTGGGTTCTCAGGCTGGCGAGTTTAAAATTGGGCCTCTGATGTTTCGTGGCCTACAAATAGCACCGATAGTTCCGCGATATACAAAATGACAGGGAAAGTTTAGTTTGCTTTAAAACTAAGGATTTTCTTGGACAAAAAGATTTAGCATTGCCGAATTAGTTTTCTTTGTACACGTTTTATAGAGCATGCAGGGAGCGATCATTCCATACTTCGCTAGTTTTTGGATAGCAGGTTCTCGGGCTGGTGGTTTCAAAAATAGTTCTATGTTGTTCAGTGCCCTACAAACAACATCGAGAGTTCCATGATATAGAAATTGACAAGCGGCGTTGTGTGTCTATTACATATCTTTGGAAATTACATCAACATTTAAAACATCAATGTCATTGAAGACCAAAAAATTAGCATACAATAGGAGATGAGAAATGTAGCATATCCGAATTAGTTTTATTTGGAACAAGAAAGGTTCCTCGAAACCCAAAATTTAGTATACAATAAGGGCATTGTCGAATTAGTTTTTTTTGTAATTTATCAAAAATTAATAATGTCGATTACATGTGTTTCTGGAAATTGGCGGGTTCAAAATTGAGTTTCTGATGTTCCGTGGCTTACAAATAGCACCGACAGTTCTGCAATCTACAAAATGACAGACGGAGTTGCGGACTATAGAAATTTACAAAAATTAATGTCTGTTATACAATAGAATAGTAATAACATTTTCTCGAATTAGCTTGCTTTAAAACTAAGGCTTCTCTTGGAAAAAAAATATATAGCATTGCCGAATTATTTTTCTTTGTACACGTTTTATAGAGCATGCAGGGAGTGGTCATTGCATACTTCGCCAATTTTTGGATCACGGGTTCTCAGGCTGGTGGTTTCAAAAATGGGTCTTTGTTGTTTTGTGCCCTGAAAATAGCATCAAGAGTTCCACGATATACAAATTGAGAAGCAGAGCTGCGAACTATACAAACTTATTATAAAATAAATAATGTCTGTTACATATCTCTGGAAATTACATCAAAATTTAAAACATCAAAGTCGTTGAAGACCAAAAAATTAGCATACAATAGGAGACAAGAAATGTAGCATATCTTAATTAGTTTTATTTGGAACAAACAAGAAAGGTTCCCTGAAACCCAAAATTTAGTATACAATAAGGGCATTGTCGAATCAGTTTTCTTTGGAATTTATCAAAAAATAATAATGTTTGTTACATGTTTCTGGAAATTTGAATGGGTTTGTCATAAATACTGGGATTGGGGCTCCCGCAGACTATAAAAAGAAATAAGTACAAGAATTAGGAACATTGAAAGAAGTGCGCGACGGTAGAGAGGAAGACCTGAAAAGAAGAAATTGGAAGTTAAGAGTGTTTGGTTACAGTTTTCTATTAAAAGAGGACATAAGTGGATTGATAAAGAAGAGAAGATGAAAACATAGACTTAAAGTAGATTGATAAACAAAACAAGATGGCAGTATAAACTTACTATAAAGCTGATGCATTTTTGTTGTTGTCGTCGATGGGCATTGTAGTCCTGTTGACCGGTTGTTGCCCTTCCTGAATGAGGCCATCCATTCTCTCTTGGAACCATTCTTCAATGTAGCTTTTCATGGGGATTGTGTTGGTTTCATCCCGGATTTGTATGTCGTAAAGGTCGTTTTCTAATTTCCTTAGATCCATTAAAATACTATGCAGAGTTTGTACAATTTCTTCATTCTGTGAGGCATAGTCCAATACCCAGTGCTCGTGCTCATCTAGACGATGTTCAAGTATGTTGTAAAACTTTTCAAAAGACAACCCCTTTAAAATATCAACTTGCTCCTTGAAGGCTTCTTTGGTGACTGACAAGGATTTGAGAATTAAGTTAGGATCTTGAACCTCATTGGTAGTTCCGGCTAAGTCCAGTTGGAGCAGGCTTGTGAATAAATCTTCATTTTCTGATATGACTTGTTTACATGACTTGACAATGAGTTGCAGGTTGTCAACTTTCTTTTGCAAGCATGCTTTTACTTTTTTGGTGCGCTTTGGCGAGGGGAGTTTCTCCTATCTTCTTTTCAGTTTTGATGTGTAGTTGGCATATTTGGCAAAAGGGGCCAGTACCTAATCACAGAAAAGCTATTCATTTTTTGAATTTGTCTCCAATTGTTCTAGAAAATAATAGGCCTTCATTCCAAAGGAAACTAAATTTTGTGATGTTTCCCAGGCTTCAATAACTACCTGCATTCTTTTGTTGATGTTATTCTCTACAAGGGATCTAGAGCATGAAAGGAGGGTAGAGGATACTTTCATCTTCACTGTAGTGGTACCAGGAATGATTTTTGCCAAAGAAATCGCAAATTCTAGAGTTGCAAGGAAAGCCTACTCAAATTCGTTGAGGCGTTGTTTCATATTGGCATTTTCTGTCTCAATTCCTCCAATGGAATCACGAAGAATTTCACCAGTTTCTTGGTGATATTGGAAGATTTGGGATGGATGCATTTCGCTAAAGTTAATCTCTGCACAAGATTTGTCTTTCCTGTTTGTTACATCTCTCTTTTCAATGACCGGAATTTTAGATTGGCTTTCAAAAATAACTCTCTGGATTACGAAGGATTCATCTATGTCAAAAAGTGTCTAATATTTTCACCATGAACGACCCAATTTTATGCATGTGCTTAGCTTTAATTTCAAGTTGCAGTTTTCCACTTTCAATTTGGGGTTCCTCCGCCTACCCTGCATTGCTTTTTCTCTTCCTCGTCGGTGGAATTTTGTGAGAACTATCAATATTTATGCGAGGAGGGTTCTTATCTCCTCCTCCATTCGAATATTTCTGGGTTTCTTTCTTACCGGGGTGGACTGTCGAAGCGATGATCCGTGATGTCGTTCTCTTGGGAGTGTTGGTGGGGGAATTGTAGTCTTCTCACCATATACTTTTCCATGTTGTCTATAAAATTCAGTGGTGCTTTGCAATCTCTCTGGGTCGCAATCGACAGAAGTAGGATTGTTGTCAACACTGTTCCTGTCTTGGGTCAGGTGTGTATGGATAAAAGAGGTGTTAAAGCCAACACCCAGTAAATGTTCTCGAAAAATGCCATTAGGGTCGAACCCTTTTAGCCTTTTAGAATACGTTAGGTTCAATTTCTTGAAATGGGTGGAAGACTCGTCAATCTTGTTGATGTTTCTGGACACGAAGTCTCCAACTTTCCAGGGAAGCGGAATGAACTATTTTTTTTTCTTGTCATGGAAAAAATGCAACCAATGGTTGTATTGCCTTGCTATTTCTACAACAAACATCTTGTCTATGATGTGGCATGGAAGGAAGGCAGGATTTTCCTTAGAGCCAAATACCATGAGGTCACTATGATTTTCCTCTTGCTCAAGTGTGCCCTTCCTGTTCAAATAGTTGGCTTCCTAGCCAGACATCCATGGAGCATCCTTTCTTAACAATAAATCTTTGAAAACTGAGACAAAGCCATTAAAAACTTCATAAAAAAATGGGAGGCCTTGTGTCTCCACAGGGCCTTGTGCCAGAATGTTACTGGGTCGAATCCACAGTTTATTTTATTAGAAATAGAAAGTTTTGGAAATAGACAACAATACACAATTGTGAAAATCAAGTAGGATGACATATAAAATTTATTTGATTCTTTCAATTGTGAAAGCTAGGAGCAGAGCTCAATCGGAATTAGCTTCCCCCAATCGAAAATGTATTGTTCCTTGAATGTGAAATACAAAATATAAATAATTATATGGGAAATGCTTGATGTGGATGGCTGTCTCGTTATTCTTGTAACCAACCAAGCAATTTCCCGGAATAGATTTCTAAAGGAACCTACCTCCAGCCTTGTGATATCTTCAGGAACTGTTATTGGGTCTTCGAGGAAGTTCGCTAAGATTACCAACCCATTATGGTGTTTTTCTAGAAAATGTTTGTAGTCTTGTCCTCTGAACGTCAATGTTGGGTTCAACAATTTTAACATCTCGCGGAAGAGTTGAGGTGAAAAAGAAACAAGAGAATGGTCGCACAGTGGAATAATTATTTGGCCTGGAATATATTTTTCAGTGCACCAAGAGACCACCTCCTTAGAGTCAAAAACCTCAAGAACACAGCCTACACGAGTGATTCTAGAGGTACAAATGACTTTGTTTTGGGCGGAACGAGATTAATAGTAAAAGTATGCTCTGGACCTCTAAAAGATCTGGTCCTCTTGTGCGAACATATTTATTGTATCTCCACAAAACTATTGTCAACCTGGTGCCATAAGTCTACAAGAACGCTTATTTGTTCCAGTCGATCAATGAAATGAAAAGTTGGATGTGATAATATAACCTTGTGCAAATTTTGGTCGAAAGCATGTGAATGGGAGATGTCCTCGAGACTTTCGTTGATTAATAACAATTTGGATGGTTGTTGCATAATGCGTTGTTAACATTAAACAATACTAATTGCATACATAGAAATTCCAACACGTTGGATATTGCAATGAGTGATTAAGCATTGTAGATTTCTTGAGTGGCCCAACACAAGGACATGTGTTGGAGATGAACAATCGGAAGGGAAAAAATAACTCTCCGCACATCTTGTTTTAATGTGTAATAATGGGAGATCTCCTCGAGGTTTTCGACCATTAATGACAATGTTAACGGTTCTTGCATGGTCAGTTGTTAGCATGAAAGGTTTCTAATCGCATAGTAAGAAAGTATGGAGGTCGCAGGCAGGGGAAAAAAGATAGCTAAAAAATAGGGTTGCAACATACAAGCGTTGAGAGTGAGGGCACGAGGGTCAAATTGTATGTATCAGAACTTTTTGAGTGCAATATGCGTAATAGCGAAGAGGATATGGTAGGATAGTCGAAAGAACAAGAAGTTAGTGGGGATGGAAGGCATCGAGAGATACTTTGAAACATTTGTGAGCAGTGGTAGAGTGACCATGATGGAATTGTAGATTTCATGAACCTGGCAATAGGAGAATCCAAAATAGGGTGAGAAGGTGTCTACAAAGGAGACAAGGCCCGAACCTTCTAATTGTATCGCTCTGAACATTTGAATGCATAATTTGTAACACGGAAGAACGGATGATGTCAGAATCTGGTAGTCAATTTGTATATTGCGGAGAGTGAAATCCCAACTGTTTCATACCTCTGTGTCCAATTGTCAGTACTAAAGAGATAATTTAGTATTCAAAATAATTTCATAGATATTGTTAGATAGTTCATAGTTCATATTGGTAGAGTGACCATGCTGGAATTGTAGATTTCGTGAACCTGGCAATAGGAGAATCCAAAACAGGGTGAGAAGGTGTCTGCAAAGGAGACAAGGCCCGAACCTTCTAATTGTATCGCTCTGAACATTTGAATGCATAATTTGTAACACGGAAGAACGGATGATGTCAGAATCTGTTAGTCAATTTGTATATTGCGGAGAGTGAAATCCCAACTATTTCATACCTCTGTGTCCAATTGTCAGTACTAAAGAGATAATTTAGTATTCAAAATAATTTTTTAGATATTGTTAGATAGTTCATAGGGACTAGCATCCGTAAACAAACAATGGCAATCTCCACCCTGTCATTCCTACATTCCATCTATCAATTTGTATATCGTGGAACTACGAGCGTTGTTTGGAGGACAAGAAACAATGGAAGTGCAATGATGAGTCAGCCACTCCGCAGGTTCGTTTGTCAATTTGTATATCGCGGAACTGTGGCTGCTATTTGTAGGCAACGAAACAATGGAGGTCGAAGTTTGAGCCCACTCGCCCGAGAACCCGCGATCCAAAATGTCTCTAGATATCGAATGTGAAATTTGTACATGCTCTATAAAATATCATGGGAATTAGTACATTATATATAAGATATCATGTATGTACTTTATAGTCCCATAATACATGGGAAGAAAAAAAAGGGAAAAAGAATGGAGTAGTTAGCAATGGAATTGTAGATCATGAAAATTTAGAGTGGAAGATGTATATAACAGAGAAACATGTCGAAATCATGGAAAGAAACAATGGTCGGTCTAATTCACTTTATTATTATATAGATGGAGATAAACATATGTCAACCGACCAATGTTGGAGCTACATATTTTGTGAACCAGGAAATAGGAGGATCCAAAACAGGCTGAGAAAGTGTCTGCAAAGGAGGCGAGGCCCAGGCCTTCTAATTGTATTGCTCTAAACATTGGAATGCATAATTTGTAACATGGAAGAGTGGATGATGTCAGAATCTGGTAGTCAATTTGTATATTGCGGAGAGTGCAATCCCAACTAATTCGTACCTTTGTGTCCAGTTGTCACTACTAAGAGCTATTTTAGTATTCAAAATAATTTTTTAGATATTGTTATACAGGGAAAAAATAAAAACTAAAATAATTTTCTAGATACTAATAGATACTTCATAGGGATTAGCATCCATAAACAATGGCAATCTCCACCCTTCTAGTCCTGCACTCTGTGTGTCAATTTCTATATCACGAAACTGGGAGCATTGTTGGGAGGAAACAGAACAATAGAAGTGCAATGTTGAGTTAGCCAGTTCACAGATGCAGTTGTCAATTTGTATATCGCAGAACTTGGAGTGCTATTTGTAGGGCAGAGAACAATGGAGGCCCAATTTTGAGCTTGCCCACCCGACCGAGAACCTGTGATCCAAAATTTTGCTGAGTATGGAATGTGGAATTTGTACATGTTCTATAAAATATCATGTCCATATTTTATAGTCCCATAATACACAGGAAGAAAATAAGGGGAAAAGTACGGAGAAGTTCGAAGTGGAATTCTAGATAATACACGGGAAGAAGAGAAGGGAAAAAGAACCAAGTATCTCACAAAAAAACATATAGTGTTTTCTTATTAATGCAAATGCTTGCAAATCCTTTCTGAGTTCTCACCAGTTAACACATAAAGTGCAGATCACGGAAGTATCTTTCGTACCACTGTGTCCACTTACCACTAGTAAGAGCATTGCTAATGCATATCAGGAAGGACATGAAGTTGTTGGGGATGGAAAGAAGCAAGAAATACTTTCAAAGAACTTAATGTATACAAGGAACCCGCAGTGGAATTGTAGATAACAGATGTTTTGAGTGCAAGATGTATATAGCGGAATGATAAGTAGCTCATTTCGCAAGTGCCATCCCTGTAGTGGTGGGCATAAAATTGGCTAAGTATGAAAAGGAACAGTGATTGGTCGAATCTTTTGTGCGAGGATATAGATGGAGATGATAAGGCATGAATTTCATATCATAGAAGTATCTTTCGTACCACTGTGTCCACTTGTCACGGGTAAGACCATTGTTGATGTATGTCAGGAAGGACACGAAGTTGTTAGGGATGCAAATCAACAACAGATACTTTTAACGAAGTTAATGTATATGAGGAACCCATGATAGAATTTTAGATCACAGATGTTTTCAGTGCAAGATGTATATAGTGAAATGATAAGCATTTGGGCTCGCAAGCGCCAGCCCCATAGTGGCGGGCATAAAATTGGCTAAGTATGGAATGGAACAACGATTGGTTGGATCCATCTTGTGAGTATATAGATGGAGATGGAGACATGTCAGCCCACTGTACATAGAAATATGACTAAGTATAAAACCATAAAGCCATAATGGACGGGAAAAGAAAAATGGGAAAAGAGATAAGTATCTAAGAGTTGGGAAAACCTTTTTTTTTCCGTTTATTAATGGCAATTTTTTTGAACCTTTGTTGGCTTCTCACTAGTAAAAGCATTAAGTGCACATCACTAAATTTCTTTTCCTGCAACATGTATATGATGAAACAGGGGACATAGGTGCTGGATACCGCGAACCCGGGGCCTGGTGTCCAGATGACTGGCTAAGTATTAGCCAAGACAAAGTTTTGATATCTATTTCAATAGTGTTCATACTAGTATCTATCAATGGAGAAAGATTTTCGTATTTATCTGAATAGTATTCACACTAATATATATTAATGGATTGTTTCTGTTTCAAATGCAAATGATCTCCCAATTTGCAAGATTCTCTTCGGCTCTCAAATTTCGTTGAAACCAGGAAAATTTTGACTACAAGATGTACATAGCGCAACAACGAACATGAATTTTCATTGTGGTCTCAACGAGATAAATTCCTTATCATCTATTAATTTTGTATTCATTGCAATGATATCAACAAACAAAGGCTCTCCATAAACATCAATATCTAAATTAAATTAAAGGCAATCAAAATTTGTTGTGACTTTAAGTAATTAAAGCATAAATTGCAAACTACATAAGTTCCTAGGCTGCAAGACATATATGACGGAATAGTGGACATATTTGTTTAATACCGCAAACCCAAACATAACTGCCTAAGATTTGTTGAAGAGGAAGTTTTCTGTATTTTTTCCAATAGTACTNAAAAAAATGTAACCAAAGATCCAATCATAGATGTAGCATCCCAACATTGCAAACCTTGGGAAAACAAGAAAAAACACCAAATAAGAACACAGCCAAGAAGCACCAAAAGGCCCAAGTGAAAGCACAAGGCCAGAACCCTGCAAAGTCAAATCAAGTAACAATAAACAGTATACAGAGAAGAAAGGAACAAGAAACAACCACCCCCCCAGGAATGAGGCTCTTCCAATCATGACTAAATAAACCCAAACGTGCAAACTACAACAACACAAACAGGCAAGGAAGAAAAACGAGAACATGCAAATAAGAAATCAGTGCCATGAAAAGAGCAAGAATGGACCAGTGAGCCAACAATGCCGCTGGAGCATATAAATTTAAAAAACGGAAGAAAATGTCTTGTAACAAGCCTGTTAAGTAACCATTCAACACTACCAAGCTTGTTAGGTAAGCATTTAAGTCTATCAGAAATGCACTGTAAACATTTAAGAAAAAAAATTAATGTGGCAGGTCTCTGATGTATCCCAAATAAATTCATATATTTTTTGTAACAATAGTTCGAACACCAAAGAATGTATTTCAAAGACAAACTTTGGATATACCACCATATCAAACATTTCCATAAATTTACCTAGCATAAAATTATAAACCAAACATTCGAATTAATGGTAGCATTAATCCACCTTCGATGAATGCATAACAAAATTTATGATTCAAAAAATACCATATACTACCAAATACTTTGGAAATGCAAACATATTTTACATTGGGAATAGTGAAGGCAGCAATAAGACCTCCAATCCTTTGTCCAATGAGATCTTGACAAACATGACACTTTTTATTATATAAAAATCGATGTTTTCACTTCCCTTGTTCCAATAATAGACAATAGGGAAATATTTACGGTCAATGCACAAGCTAATGCCAGGTCAATGATTTATCGATCACTATAGTCCCTCTATGCCTATGGAAGGGACTAATAAGATCCTATGGAAGTGATGGGTGGGGCTTCAGCCACACAAGTGGTGAGTCAAGTCATCACACTGTAGATTGGTGGCAAGTGTGGCTCTAGAAGGTGCAATGTACGTGAACTCGAAAGGGGGAATAAATACAACCTCCCCTCCTCCTTTAAACATAATGAGTAAATCAAGTATAAGCGAGGATAAGAGAGCAAGTCTAAGATTTGGACAATTGATCCTCTCATTGTGGGAAGGGCTCTAGTTAAACTGTATGTTTTTTGGTAGGGTGGGAAAATGGGAGATCATGGCTCATGGTGGAGAAGGTGCTTATTAACATCCAAGCAATGTCTTTGTTGGTATATATATTCTACATTTTCCTTTGGGTATTTCTTTTCCGAGATCTTTTCTCAGCTCTATATAAGTTAAGGGTGGAATATTGGTGAAGCTTTAGGGATCTTGGGACTTGTTGTTTTTTTTCCTTCTGTGTAATCGAGTTGCAACCAAATAAGGTTTTTTTTTCCAAACCCTGTAGGGAGCTACATTTTTTAGGTGTGAGCTTGGCTCCCTTAACCTCGTCCCTATTTTATTATAGTCAAATTTCTTACTCTGTCATCAAGTTCCCTTACCTCGAGGTGGCACTACATTAATTGGAGTTTTTTCTAGAGCTCAGCAACACAAGGGCATCAATATCCTTCTCCCAGAAGGGGAATCCTTCATACACGTTACTTTCGTTGACATTACCATAGAGGAAAATAGTGTAAAGGACTTTCCAAAATCCAACAACTCTGAATCTAAGAGGAGAGGAACAAATAAAACTCAATTTCATAGAAGGGATGTTCTTAGGTCTCAAGAAACAAGAGCAAAGATGGTTTTGGAGGATGCCATGAAGATTTATAACTAGGGCATCCATATTGAAACAAAGAAAAAGATAGAAGAGTTAGTGAATGGGGCTAGGCAAAAAAGGGTGCAGAATACAAAGTGTTGGGTATGTGTTATAGTATTTGCAAAATGGATCACATGTATTGTACATAGATATGGGAGAAAAGGGGGTAGGGGAGTAGGCTTGGGGTCTCCCCTTCGTCCCTGAACAAAAATTGGCGATTTTTGTGTCCATTTTGGCTTTTTTGTGTGTCTGTTTTTTGTGGTTTTTTGGCACATGGTTTTCCTTGATGGTTTTCTAATTTTGGTTAAGGAATTAAGATTTTTTACTAATCCAGGTCAATGGATTAGGGGTTTGGATGTTG
>JZKD02S2392450.1:17635-29331 GCA_000966675.3 Picea glauca | reverse complement strand
CTTTATCTAACTCATTATCTTGGACTTTGTCTTCTAGGGGCACAATTGAGTTAGACAAAATGACATAATTACCAAGGCCCTCATCATCATATGCTAATTCATCCAAGGGGCTCTTGGGGTCTTCCACATGACCCTTCCTATACACCTCCCTATCCAACTTGAAAGTGCCTCCATCTGGAGTGGGGAGGGTGGCATAAGATAAATCCATTTGTATACTACCACCCAAATCTGCAACTACCTTTCTATTCAACAACATTCCCCAAAGATCAGGAACATCAATCACCACAATATCCATTTCATTCATAATGTCTGGAAATGCCTTTAAGTATACTTGCAAACCCTTAATCAACCCAAAAACTTCAATGGTTTGACTATCCAATGCACAAATGTTATGATAAGGTCTAGAGATCCTCAAGTTCAATTGTTCCATTACTTTCTTAGTCATAACATTAGAGCTTGCTCATGAATCTAACATGCAATTGTGTAACACTTTGTCATTCACTAGTAGAGACAGGTAGAAAGGCAAATTCTTCTCATTAGTTCTATCCCAATTCTGCAAAATTACTGGTGCATCCTGGTAGGCCACGACTGGTTGTTTCTGTATAATACTTTTAGGAGGTTCATTCATGGCTTTAAGTAACTTCTCCCTTTGAGAAGGGATCTTCATAATTTCTGATACTGGTACCAAAATCTTTGCATTATTCAACCAACCTCCTAAGTCAATATTTAAATCCACATTAATAGGTCCACTAGACTTAGGAAAACTTGGAGACACCTTGGGAACAATGGTTTGTCCTTTATCATGTCCTTTATTTCCATTCCTTTGGTACGTAATGCCTTTATACTTAGCCATTTCTGCAATTTGTTGGGGTGTGGGCTTGGGCCCATACTTTTATGTTGCTCTATCAACATTACCACTCATGAAGTTTCCATTACTTCCATGATCCTTAACATTCATCCAATCATACATCCCCCGATAGTAGTTTCTGCCACACATGTTTATTTGTTCATTTCCATAGTCATCATAACAATCTTCAAGAAAAACTGGACAAGTAGCTTCCTCATGAAATTCACCACAAGGCCTACAATAAGGTATAGCTTGATGCTCTACCAAGTTGGTGGATTCAAAAGGATTAGGTGGCCTTTGATCGTTTTGGGGAGGTCTTCTTGGCCACTTATCATTTGGCCTATGTGGGGGCCTACTAGCTTGGCTCATTTCCATGGCTATCAATCGATTTTGCATGGCATTCATCTGACTAGCATGTTCCTTCGCTTGATTAGCATGATTAATTTCCATTTGCTTGATTAATTGAGTCAATTTTTCAATCCCATCACTTGATGATTCTTGACTCCTTGGTTCTTTCTTCTTCTCATCATTAATCTTTGAAGAAGAACCCCTTGTAAAACCAGGAATATTAGACTTCCTAGCCTCAGGCAAATTCTGTTCAACACTTATAGCTATACTTTGTGCTGCTTCTAAGTTTTGAGGATCTTTATCTCTTAAGGCATACCTCATTTCACCTTCAAATGCCTCTATATAATAAATCAAAATGGCTGCATCAGAGGGCTTAATGTCTCTATGAAGGCTTTTCACCAAGTTATTAAACTTAGTGTTAAATTCAACCACCATTTCATTTTCTTTTTTCTGACTAGTGGTAAGAGCAGCAAGTTGAAATCTGTGTTCTTTTTGATCACGCCATCTCTTCCTAAACTCATCCAATATTTCATCAAGGGTGCTAAACTTAGCTGCTGGAAAATCAGTGAACCATTCAGCAACATCACCTTCAAGTGAATACACAAAAAGAGTCATCTTAACATCTTCATGATTGTGACCCCCACAATATTTTTGCACACACATCTAAAAGTTGAGGATGTGGGACTTGGCACTTATAGCATTGTTCCCTTGAAAAGCTAGCAACTTATCAATGGCCCTTTCAGGAACTGCATGAGGGGAACCTTGGATTGCTGCAAAGTTCAAAGGTCTCAAAAAGATACTCATGGTTAAGTTAGGATTAGTAGTGGGATTATTAACAGTTGNAACATGCAGTTGTGTAACACTTTATCATTCACTAGTAGAGACAGGTAGAAAGGCAAGTTCTTCTCATTAGTTCTATCCCAATTCTGCAGAATTACTGGTGCATCCTGGTAGGCCATGGCTGGTTGTTTCGGTATAATACTTTTAGGAGGCTCATTCATGGCTTTAAGTAAATTTTCCCTTTGAGAAGGGATCTTCATAATTTCTGATACTGGTACCAAAATCTTTGCATTATTCAACCAACCTCCAAAGTCAATATTCAAATCCACTTTAATAGGTTCACTAGACTTAGGAAAACTTGGAGATACCTTGGGAACACTAGTTTGACCTTTATCATTTCCTTTATTTCCATTCCTTTGGTATGTAATGCCYTTATACTTAGCCATTTCTGYAATTTGYTGGGGTGTGGGCTTGGGCCCATACTTTTCTGTTGCTCTATCAACATTACCACTCATGAAGTTTCCATTACTTCCATGATCATAATCATTCATCCAATCATACATCCCCCCATAATAGTTTATGCCACACATACTTATCTGTTCATTTCCATAGTCACTATAACAATCTTCAAGAAAAACTGGACAAGTAGCTTCCTCATGAAACTCACCACAAGGTCTACAATATGGTATAGCTTGATGTTCTACCAAGTTGGTGGATTCAAAAGGATTAGGTGGCCTTTGATCATTGTGGGGAGGTCTTCTTGGCCATTTATCATTTGGCCTATGTGGGGGCCTACTAGCTTGGCCCCTTTCCATGGCTATCAATCGATTTTGCATGGCATTCATTTGACTAGCATGTTCCTTCGCTTGATTAGCATGATTAATTTCCATTTGCTTGATTAATTGAGTCAATTTTTCAATCCCATCACTTGATGATTCTTGACCTCTTGGTTCTTTCTTCTTCTCATCATTAATCTTTGAAGAAGAACCCCTTGTAAAACTAGGAATATTAGACTTCCTAGCCTCAAGCAAATTCTGTTCAACCCTTATAGCTATGTTTTGTGCTGCTTCTAAAGTTTGAGGATCTTTATCTCTAAGGGCATACCTCATTTCACCTTCAAATGCCTCAATATAATAAATCAAAATGGCTGCATCAGAAGGCTTAATATCTCTATGAAGGCTTTTCACCAAGTTATTAAACTTAGTGTTAAATTCAAACACCGTTTCATTTTCTTTTTTCTGACTAGTGGTGAGGGCAGCAAGTTGAAATCTGTGTTCTTTTTTATCACCCCATCTCTTCCTAAACTCATTCAATATTTCATCAAGGGTGCTAAACTTAGTTGCTGGAAAATCAGTGAACCATTCAGCAACATCACCTTCAAGTGAATATACAAACAAAGTCATCTTTACATCTTCATGATTATGACCCACACAATATTTTTGCACACACATCTGAAAGTTGAGAATGTGGGACTTGGCACTTATAGTATTGTTCCCCTGAAAGGTAGGCAACTTATCAATAGCCTTCTCAGGAACTGCATGAGGGGAACCTTGGATTGCTGCAAAGTTCAAAGGTCTCAAAAAGATACTCATGGTTAAGTTAGGATTAGTAGTGGGATTATTAACAGTTGATTGATAATTGTTTTGGAACAAGTATTGGATATCAGTGAGTGCCTCTTCCCCAAGATTATCAAGTAGTAGTCTTTTAGGAGCAAGGCGATTTATCCTCCTCCTATAAACCTTTTCAGGTTCGGGAAAAGAATAAATCAATCCTTGTGCAGTGCTCCTAGTAGTATACTTCCTGACAGATTTTTTCAATGGAGTCGCCACTTGGAAAGGAAACACACAAGTCAACCAATAAAAGTTCAAAGAATTTTAAGGGATTAAAGTTTTTATTACTTAGTTCTTAAAAAATTAAGTTAAGTCGTTTTGACCAAGGATAAATGACTTGTCCCCGGCAACGGCGCCAAAGATGTTCCCGTCCTAATACACACTTGCAAATGTGAGCAAAGTCCAGCTCACTTAGTGTGTCCTTGGAGGCACAATGCCTAGGCTCACAGTCCACACTGTCACCTTGACTGGAACCTCTTCCTNTAACCCCATCAAGATTTCTCCATACTAACCCATCTCTAGTAAGAACATACTTAGCAGATTTTAACCTTAGGGCCCTCTTTTTGTGTCCTACTAGATGGCTTGGACAAGTCAGATTATTGAGATAAAAGATAATGTCTGTGTACCACTCTACCTATTCAATCTTTAATAGGTTAGGAGGATATTCTTCATCATTAATCTGGAAAACCATACCCAAAGCTTTCTTATTACTTTCTGTCAACATTTTAGCCAAACCTTGGCCCTTGATCAACTTTGTAGGCCTGATTTCCAAATCATGCTCTTGGATTTTGGCAATCCATTTACCCCTTGAGCCTAATCCTTCCACTTGTGATAAAACATCCTTGACCGCAGGACTAGGAACATAACCAATCACTTTGGAATATCCGATGAAGACTCTGAAATGTTTGAGAGACTTTACTAAGGCATAAGCTTGTTTCTCAAACATGGGATACTTAAGCTTTGAATTATGTAAGGCTTGACTCATATAAGCAATGGGTTGTTCATGGCCTTGATCATTTTTCTGAAGCAACACACCAACAATAGTGTCCTCAGAAGCAAAGGAGAAGATCTGAAAGTCCTTACTATAGTCTGGGCTAATAAGGACGAGAGCTTCACATATGGAAGTCTTAATACACTCAAAAGCCCGCTTACTTTCTTCCTTCCATTCAAATTTAACATCCTTCTTAAGCAGTTTATAAATAGGTTTCATAATCTCAGCATAGTTGGGAATGAACGTATGGACACAATTGGTTTGTCCTAAGAAGGATTGGAGAGCCTTCTTGGTGGGAGGCAAGGGCACCTGGCTAATAGCTTCGACTCTCTTTGGGTCCAGCTTGACCCCTTCTTTTGAAATGATGTGGCCCAATAGTTTTCCTTCAATCACCCCAAAAAATGACTTAGCGGGATTTAGAGAAATTCCAAACTCTCTACATCTGTCCAAAACTTGCCTAAGGTGGTTAATATGAGTTTTCCCATCCTTAGAAAATACTGTCAAGTCATCTTGATATATTTAAATTAACTTTCCAATTAGCCCCCTAAAGGCATAATCCATAGCCCTCTGAAAAGTAGCTCCAACATTTGATAAACCAAATGGCATTCTAAGATATTCAAAAGTTCCCCATGGAGTAGTAAAAGTTGTTTTATGCCTATCTTCAGCCTTAAGTCTGATCTGATTATAACCTGAAAAACCATCAAGCATGGAAATCATTCCTGATCTTATTACTCTTTGAAGTAAAGTTTCCATCTTGGGAAGGGAGTAGTGGTCCTTTGTGCAAGCAATGTTCAAATTCCTGAAGTCAATACATATCCTGTTATTTCCATTCTTCTTCCTAGCAACAACCAAATTTGAGCACCATGAAGAATGTCTAGTTTGGGCAATGATTCCAGCCTCTAACATTTTCTTTAACTCATGTTGGACCAAAGGAGCTAACTTGGGGTTCATTTGCCTCAATTTCTATCTAAAGGGTTTGGTTTCTTCCTTAAGAGGAATCACATGCGGAATCACATCCGCCCTATAGACCTTGAGCTCATCATAACTGAAAGCCAAAACATCCCTATATTCTTTCAATAATTTAACAATTTCAATCCTTTCTTCTATAGGGGTAGTTTTGCCTATCTTTACCATCCTAGGCTCTTCAACAGTTCCAATTTTAACTTCTAGGTGGTCACACAACTTCTTATTTGAATCTTCCTTTTGCTTGTGACCATCTAGTTTATCAAAGTCCCTTTTTAAGGACACAATTTGCCTAGGGGGTGTTTTAACTTGATCAACATTTCCAGTATAGTTTCCCCTTCCTTTATTGTATTGATGTCAAAATCAGAAAATTCATGCATGTGATTCAAAAACTTTATAACCTATTTGTCATCATCAAAAACCTGCCAATGGTTCATGTTATCCGGAACTGAGAGTCTGAAAATCACTTCTACTAAAATATTTTCATCAATTAAACTATCTGGAAGCTGAAGTGTTGAAGCTGCTACTGCTAGTTCATCTGCCTTTGAATTCTATTCTCTAGGAATAGCAATAAGGTTTACAACATCTAGATCATAAATCATATCCCAAATTGTATTCCTATAACCTTTTAATCTTTCAGACTTGTAAGCAAATTTATTCTTTAGTTGTTGGATCACCAAGTCTGAATCTCCCTTGATATTTAGACATTTGACACCCCTATCCTTGCAAATCTCTAAAACAAGGAGCAAGGCCTCATACTCGGCCACATTATTAGTTGAATCAAACTCCAATCTATAAGCAAACTTAGACACTTTACCATTTGGAGCTTGAAGCACAATTCCAACACCTTTTCCCAATCTAGAAAGAGCACCATCAAAATACATGTACCACACTTTATCTAACTCATTATCTTGGACGTTGTCTTCTAGGGGCACAATTGAGTTAGAAAAAATGGAATAATTACCAAGACCCTCTTCATCATATGCTAATTCATCCATGGGGATCTTGGGGTTTTCCACATGACCCTTCCTATACACTTCCCTATCCAACTTGAAAGTGCCTCCATCTGGAGTGGGGAGGGTGGCATAAGATAAATCCATTTGTATACTACCACCCAAATCTGCAGCTGCCTTTCTATTCAACAACATTCTCCAAAGATCATGAACATCAATCACCACAATATCCATTTCAATCATAATGTCTGGAAATGCTATTAAGTATACTTGGAAACCCTTAATCAATCCAAATACTTCAATGGTTTGACCATCTATTGCACAAATGTTATGATAAGGTCTAGAGATTCTTAACTTTAGTTGTTCCATCACTTTCTTAGTCATAACATTAGAGCTTGCTCCTGAATCTAACATGAAATTTTGTAACACTTTGTCATTCACTAGTAGAGACAGGTAGAAAGGCATGTTCTTCTCATTAGTTCTATCCCAATTCTGCAGAATTACTGGTGCGTCCTGGCAGGCCACGACTGGTTGTTTCTCTATAACACTTTTAGGAGGCTCATTCATGGCTTTAAGTAATTTTTCCTTTTGAGAAGGGATCTTCATAATTTCTGATACTGGTACCAAAATCTTTGCATTATTCAACCAACCTCTTAAGTCAATATTCAAATCCACTTTAATAGGTTCACTAGACTTAGGAAAACTTGGAGATACCTTGGGAACACTAGTTTGACCTTTATCATTTCCTTTATTTCCATTCCTTTGGTATGTAATGCATTTATACTTATCCATTTCTGCAATTTGTTGGGGTGTGGGCTTGGGCCCATACTTTTCTGTTGCTCTATCAACATTACCACTCATGAAGTTTCCATTACTTCCATGATCATTAACATTCATCCAATCATACATCCCCCCATAATAGTTTCTGCCACACATATTTATCTGTTCATTTCCATAGTCACTATAACAATCTTCAAGAAAAACTGGACAAGTAGCTTCCTCATGAAATTCACAACAAGGCCTACAATAAGGTATAGCTTGATGCTCTACCAAGTTGGTGGATTCAAAAGGATTAGGTGGCCTTTGATCATTGTGGGGAGGTCTTCTTGGCCACTTATCATTTGGCCTATGTGGGGGCCTATTAGCTTGGCCCCTTTCCATGGCTATCAATTGATTTTGCATGGCATTCATCTGACTAGCATGTTCCTTCACTTGATTATCATGATTACTTTCCATTTGCTTGATTAATTGAGCCAACTCCTTAATCCCATCACTTAATGACTCTTGACCCCTTGATTCCTTCTTCTTCTCATCATTAACCTTTGAAGAGGAACCCCTTGTCAAAACCATGAATGTTAGACTTCCTAGCCTCAAACAAATTCTGTTCAACCCTCATAGCTACATTTTGTGCTGCTTCTAAAGTTTGAGGATCTTTGTCCCTAAGGGCATACCTCATTTCACCTTCAAATGCCTCAATATAATAAATCAAAATGGCTGCATCAGAAGGCTTAATATCTCTATGAAGGATTTTCACCAAGCTATTAAACTTAGTGTTAAATTCAACCACCGTTTCATTTTTTTTTTCTGACTAGTGGTAAGAGAAGCAAGTTGAAATATGTGTTCTTTTTTATCACCCCATCTCTTCCTAAACTCATTCAATATTTCATAAAGGGTGCTAAACTTAGCTTCTGGAAAATCAGTGAACCATTCAACAACATCACCTTCAAGTGAATATACAAACAAAGTCATCTTTACATCTTCCTCATCATGACCTCTACAATATCTTTCATCACACATCTAAAAGTTGAGGATGTGTGACTTGGCACTTATAGCATTGTTACCCTGAAAGGTAGGCAACTTATCAATAGCCTTCTCAGGAACTGCATGAGGGGAACCTTGGATTGCTGCAAAGTTCAAAGGTCTCAAAAAGATACTCATGGTTAAGTTAGGATTAGTAGCGGGATTATTAACAATTGGTCGATTATTGTTTTAGAACAAGTATTGGATATCAATGAGTGCCTCTTCCCCAAGATTGTAAAGTAGTAGCCTTCTAGGAGCAAGGCGATTTATCCTCCTCCTATAAACCTTTTCAGGTTTGGGAAAAGATTAAATCAATCCTTGTGCAGTGCTCCTAGTAGTATACTTCCTGACATATTTTTTCAATGGAGTTGCCACTTGGAAAGGAAACACACAAGTCAACCAATAAAAGTTCAAAGAATTTCAAGGGACTAAATTTTTTATTACTTAGTTCTTAAAAAGTTAAGTTAATTCATTTTGACCAAGGATAAATGACTTGTCCCTGGCAACGGCGCCAAAGATGTTGCCATCCTAATACACACTTGCAAACATGAGCAAAGTCCATCTCACTTAGTGTGTCCTTAGAGGCACAATGTCTAGGTTCTCAGTCCACACTGTCACCTTGACTGGAACCTCTTCCTTCTAGGCTTACTCCTAGGGAAGCCAAGGGGGGTAGACCCTAGCTACTAGATTGGATTTAACGTTTATGTTCTAGGAGTTGGTTTTATTTTGTTAAAGGCTAAGGGGGAAAACTAGCCGAAGATGCTAAGGCAGCAAATGCAAAGTGCAAGTCTATCTATATGTCAATCAACCCTTTCCCTAAGTCAACTAAGACTAGTGCCTAAGGTTGGGAAAGGGGTCAACTAAGTTTAGGAGTGTTTAATTGCAAAGTGTTTACAAGTGGAATAAGTTAAACTACCCACAAACCAAATATTACAATTACTTACAAAAAGAATCAAAGATGTTACAATAATTACACAAGATACAAATAGATACACAAGTACATGAAAATTCCTCCTCCCTTGGCCAAATGACTGCTGGGTGCTAAATATAGTAAGGCTACGAGGCCCACCCTAGCTTCCCAGTTCAGCCCTGACAGTAAGAGTACTTCCTGGAAAGGATCCACTTAGGGATCATGGGACGGTCCCCCGCCACTTCCTTCCGTTGTTTTCCTCAAACCCGTTTTAGATGGTGGAGATGGCTGAACGAAGCTATCCTAATTGTCTAAATTGTTATTATGACCCTCGGGTGGGTCTTTAGGTGTGTTTGGTTGGTTTTAGGAGTGTTTTAGATGCCCAAAATTTTAGTTTTTAGACCAAAACCGAAACTGAAGTTGTTGTTATGAATGTGTTTGCAAGATGTAAATACAATGACAATAAACACATCTAAAGCATCAGTGGAAATCTGCAAGATACATGTCATTCATTCATCATCATCCCATATGTAAACTTGAAAGAAAAATGTGATGTTAAGGCAAGAACAACTTGCCACTTATAACAGAAAATTGCTTGTAAATGAAATGTTATGAGTGTAGAGATCTTAAACCATATCATAAGACAGCATGAGTAGAAGGGTCCATAAGATAACCAACACTAAACTAACATCCCATTTACCATCACAACATATAACCTTACAGAGAGAAAGAGGCAAGAACAACTTGCTGAAATAGTAATAGAGCTAAGACTTTCGTAAAAGGAAATGATCATTCACTTATGTGTTAACCCATTTGGAAAGATATACTTGAAATGAAAACTTTAATAAAATGAGAGATCTAGATCCTAACTTGGTCACATATGCTTNTTCCTTTTCTTCCAGTTCATTATTGTGTCCTAGTCAAATAATAGAGATTAATTGACAATTGTAAAGGACTAATTCCTATGTAGGGGAAAGTTATTGGTTTCTATGATGATCCTTTGTAGTAATGTTGCCTTTTTATTTTACTTTGATTTTATAGAGTGTACATTGAGACGCCTACATATGCAACCATTTCACATAATACTATCCTCCACTCAAAACATCTTATTTCTTTACTAATATCTTCATTACCCAATATATGATTGCCATTAAATAGTAATGGGTGTATGTCATCTCCCTATATATCAACACCACATTTCCTTAATGCTAAAAGAAGAGAAATTTGATTCCCTAGGATGAGTCATGTGAACTTCTACATCTAGTGAAATTGATAATTAAAGAGGTGTTCTTTGTTTCCTTTTCTTCTAGTTCATTATTGTGTCCTAGTCAAATAATAGAGATTAATTTACAATTGTAAAGGCCTAATTCCTATGTAGGGGAAAGTTATTGGTTTCTATGATGGTACTCTGTAGTAATGTTGAATTTTTATTTTACTCTGGTTTTGCAGAGTTTACATTGAGACCCCTACATATGCAACCATTTCACATAATACTATCCTCCACTAAAAACATCTTATTTCTTTACTAATATCTTCATTTCCCAAGATATGATTACCATTAAATCATTAGGGGTGTCTTTCATCTCCCTATATATCAACACCACAATTCCTCAATTCTAAAAGAATAGAAAGTTGATGCCCTAGGATGAGTCATGTGAACTTCTACATTCGATTGAAATGATGATTAAAGAGGTATTCTTTGTTGCCTTTTCTTTTGGTTCATTATTGTGTCCTAGTCAAATAATAGAGATTAATTGACAATTGTAAAGGCCTAATTCCTATGTAGGGGGAATTTATTGGTTTCTATGATTGTACTCTGTAGTAATGTTGCATTTTTATTTTACTTTGGTTTTGCAAAGTTTACATTGAGACCCCTACATATGCAACCATTTCACATAATACTATCCTCCACCTAAAATATCTTCTTTCTTTACTAATATATTCATTTCCCAAGATATGATTCCCATTAAATCGTTAGGGGTGTATTTCATCTCCCTATATATCAACACCACATTTCCTCAATTCTAAAAGAAGAGAAAGTTGATGCCCTAGGATGAGTCATGTGAACTTCTACATTCGGTTGAAATGATGATTAAAGAGGTATTATTTGAAAGCCCTAATTCCTATGTAGGGGAAATCTATTGGTTTCTATGATGATCCTATGTAGTAATGTTGCATTTTTATTTTACTTTGGTTTTGAAGAGTTTACATTGAGACCCCTACATATGCAATTGTTTCAGATAATACTATCCTCCACTCAAAATATCTTCTTTCTTTACTAATATATTCATCACCCAAGATATGATTTCCATTAAATTGTTAGGGGTGTCTTTCATTTCCCTATATATCAACACTACATTTCATCAATGATAAAAGAATATAAATTTGATGCTCTAGGATGAGTCATGTGAACTTCTACATTTGATGGAATTGATGATTAAAGAGGTATTATGTGTTTCCTTTTCTTCCGGTTCATTATTGTGTCCTAGTCAAA